>RJWH01006233.1:0-58713 GCA_004363575.1 Solenodon paradoxus
ACTAAGTAAGAAAAGGTGGACAGAGCAAGACCAACAGAGGCAGCAGGCCTGGGAGAGGGGCTTCTGTAAAGAATGGTAAATAGGCAGAGGGGATAAAAGGAGCGCTGGCAAGAGGCTGAACATGCGGGGGTTTCGGCAGAGAGAGGGGAGGGGAGCTTCGTTTTATGATGTAATTAAAGTTTGTGGCTCACAGACTCACCCGATGACCCGCGCCCACTCAGCCTGGGCATCAGACACACGCCCGCGTCCTCCACGGGAGCTGTGTCACGGGGGCGGGCGCGGGCACGGGGGGCGGGCGCGGGCACGGGGGGCGGGCGCGGGCACGGGGGGCGGGCACGGGGGGTGAGCCCAACACACGCTGGCGGCCACGGCGGGGGAATCAAATGGTGCCAGGAGACAGTCCTGTATCTGTTCGTCTGCCATCTAATACAGAACTATACACCACGTGTCTAATTCCATACACCGATATAGCATATCGAAAATATATTCATAATTACACATGTGTGTATAATTATAACACACAAGTTCTGAGCTCAAAAGGGAAACTATTCAGGATGTTATAAAAATACCATCCATCAAAATAAAAGGCAGAGCACACGTGAAATAGACATTAATGGTACCAAGGCGTCATCTCTTTAAACCACAGAGAACTCACACAGTTCGCTGAAAGACCACCTGCCGGCTGCTAAGGGGACCAAGATGTGAGCAGCGGCTCACAAAAAAAGACAGATTCCAGACACTCGAGGATCACACAGTTCCTCTTACACAGAATACTGTGTGTGCACATCAAACGGACAAAACGTAAACGTGACGTTCTGGGTTAGGACAGAAAGAAGCGCTCTTCGTAAATCAGTGGGCAGACGCAGAGGACAGTCGAGAGGCCCCTGCTCTGCAGCCCTGTGCTTCAGACAGCCCGTCAAACAAGGACGCAGAGCTGCTGGGCTGGACCGGTTTATTACTGATGGCAAATGTCGTGCTGGGAACTGCGAGTTAACACCCACCATCCATCTCCTCGCTTTTCTCAGAAACAGAAGCCCTGAAATGTGGGGAGACACGAGGACGTCGGACACAAAGACGCGCGTGATCACGTGAGAAAGACCCCGCCAGTGTCGAGCGTGGCTTCTGACCGACGCCTCTCCCTACTGATGAGGCAACGCCCCCCGTGCTCCGTGCTGCCTCTCTGAGCGCCAGCTTCCACGAAGGCCTCTTCTCTCTGGGGTTCCTTCTCTCCCTCTCTAGACTGCAAGCCGCTCCGGGCAGGCCTGCCTGGATGTCGCTCAGTCCTCCAGACGGCCGAGAACTCCTGTCGTCCTTCAGAAAATATGAAAGAAGAGACGAGGGAAGGCGGAAGAGGGGGACAAATGAATGATCAAGTGAAAACACATACTTTGGGGAAATTATATGTCAAATTTCATTGCTTTAAAACTGACTGATTCAAATGAATCCGCACAAATATTTATGGCAACTTTATTCTTAATTGCCAAGAGGTGACAGCAACCACGACGTCCTTCAGGAGTAAAGAGACACACAACTGTGTCTCATCCAGACAAAGGAATAGTGTTCAGAGATCAGAAGTGAATTCTCAGACCATGAAAAAACACTGCAGAGCTGTAAGTGAAAACTGAGGGACAGACGCCAGGCTGAACCTGCGGTGCGTGTGTTTCAGGGGGCTTGACATTCTGAAGAAGGAAAACTCAGGTGACGACAGAGGGCTCGGGGGTTGCCAGAGCTGAGGGAGGGAGGGATGAACAGGTGGAGCACAGGGGATTCGTAGGGCAGTGAAACTTCCCTACAGGATATTCTAACCACGGACACATGTCATATATCCATCTTACACCCCAGAGACCATAACACAAAAAGAGAACTCTAGTGGAAACAATAGAGTTTAGCTAATAATAATGTATCAACAATGGCTCATCAACTGTAACAAATGCACCTTGATATCCATAACAATATTAATAACATGGGACAGTGTGGAAGCTAGGAATTCTCACGGCTTAAGCTCAACTTTTCCGTAATCTTAAAACTACTTAAAAAAAAAAAAAAAAAAAAAAGCCTATTAAGAAGAGAGCTCAGTGAGGAAATATACTTAATAACATGGTAGTTAAGTCCATGGGTTCTGGGATCACACTGTCCCGGTTCAAATCCCACCGATGCCACTTAAAAATGGTGTCACTTTTGGGCAATGGCTTAACCAGCCTGTGTCTCTGTTTCCCTGTAAAGGAAACAGGGTCTCTGGCAGAATCTATTTCAGACCTTTACTGCGAGGACCGAATGATGCTGCCGCCTAGTAAACACCCCTGGCGCTGTCCGCCGCTGTGTGACTCCCCCGGGCACACTCACTTGATGAAGATCTGAACTGACTGTGGAAGCCATTCCTTGAATACCCTCGACACAGTGAAGAGCTAGGCCTGAGAGAAGTGACTTTCTGTGTGCATGGAGGCAGCATCTGCCAACTGGGTATAATCGCATTTGTGCACATCAAACCCCTGTGACGGAAAAGAAAACAGACAGCGTGACCTTCAAGTGCAGCCTGCAAAGGTGGCCGGCTTCCTGCCTACTCCATGCGTGAAAGCGGCGCCAGGAGCCTCCGTGCCACAGTCTCAAAGACTGTTCTCAGAGTGGCCGCCACATTATGCTTTTAGACCTCCTGTTCACAGACAACTCAGGAATCTTCAAACTGGGGGAGCACAGCAGCCTGGGCGCCGGGAAATCCACCCGCATCTTGAGTCCCTGGAATCTGCGTTCCCCGACATGCCTTGCTCTGTGTCCCGCACACGGCCACAGGCAGAGCCAAGGGCGAGCGCTGGAAACGTGGTGTGAGGATGTCAGGGAACCCACTCCTGCACAGGAGTGACGAGAGCACCGTGAAAAGGTCAGAATCCACCTGTCAGCACATCTGGAAATAACCGACGTGAGGCCCATGCTCGTGCGTGACTGGTGAAGCTCGTCAGGGACAGCGCACTTTGTGGCTGGCATCTGGGCATGCGATTGCCGGGGGCCCGCAGCCTGCCAGTCCTGGGAAGGGGCCAAGCGGGGTTGGAGATTCTCAAAGGCCCGTTCTCAGAAAACTTCCATGGTCTGCACTGCCCCCGGTTCCCTGCAAGGCCCCACTCCGGCGGGCTTTGTCGAGCTGATTCAGAGCCGGTCCAGTCAGAACAGCCTAACGTCAGAAGGCCTTTGCTGAAAAAATGTCAGAGGCAGTTGTGATATAAAATCTGAGGTAGTTACAGTTAGATAAGAGATGACGCAAATAATAGGCCAACCAAAAAGCTCACAGGGAAAAACTGGGGAGCAAGATGTCCCGCAGGGCTCCGAGAAGCTCCCACAGACTGAGTTGACGGGGCCTCCTGCACATGTCCCTGTGGCGTCCAGGGAACCTGCCAGGGCCCAGGGGTTCACTTCTGCTGACCTCGGGGCTCCTTGGTCAGTGAAGGGTGTCAGCCACCTGAGTGCTGGAGGCTGCTCCAGTACATGTGGGGGCCTTCAGCGGAGGTGCGGGGACACCTGTGTCGGGGGTTCAGGGAGTCGGCCAGTAAGCTAACCTGCCAGGGACTCCATCCATGATGCCGAACTCACACAACATCCCTAAACAAACAACAAAACATGGAAATGGGGGAGAATGCAATTTCAAGAACAGCCCCATTGTTTTATCTTGAATTTCTAGTTTTCAAAAAAAATTGTTGAGATATGCAGAAGAAAAAGATAAAAAGTATATCCCCTATATATGTATCTTCAAGAATCACACAAGCAAGGAAAGAGTCAAGTGAAATATCTAAAGTGTCAAAAGGAAAATAAAACCCATCAAGCCATAATCTATAGCCCCCAAAATGATCATTTAAAAGCCAAGGACAAATAAAGACTCTCAAACAAAAATTGAGGAAATTTGTCCCCAGCAGACCTGGAAGAGTATTAGAGAAAGAATGAATGAAGGTAAAATAAACACATGTAAACCTAGAAACACAGCCCCAGTATAGATGAAGCATTTAAAATACATACAAAATGCATATAAAATATGAAGAAGGGGCACGCCCTGGAGTAGAGGTTAGGACTGCTGCCTCGGCCAAGCACAATCCACACACACATACCAAGCACCCAGATTCTCATCCCGGGGCCGGTGGGGCAAACGGAGATGAACAACTAAATAAAATAAATTAAAATGCTTCTTTCTCCTGTCTTCCCGCCTGCCTGCCTGCCTGCACCCCTTCATTCCTGCCTGTTCCTTTTCTTTAAAGAAAAAAATTGGAAGATGAAATAGTCACTTCAATAATGACAGTGGGAAAACTGGAATAAATAAAGGCTCACACGCCACACTCCCCAGTGACAGAGGCACACACTTTTCTCAGGTTCACATCACACCCTCTCCAGGATGGGTTACAAGTGAGGACACAACACAATTCTCACTGAATGTAAAAGGACTGAGATCACTGAAGTATGTTCTCCAACCACCGTGGACTGAAGTTAGACATCAACAACAGAAAGAAAATGAGCAATTCACAAATATGTGGAAATTAAACGACATTCCCCAAATAGCCAATAGGTCAAAGAAAAACCTCACGAGAGAAGTTAGAGCGAAGGCACGAGAAGCTGAAACCTGTGGGACGCAGCTAAGGCCGCACCTGAAGGGAGAGCGCATGTGTGGTTTCCCTTTCACTGGTCTGTTTTCTCCGGGAAGCAGAAGTGGGGTCATCAGCAGAAACCGAGGGTGGGGAGAGGCGGCTCCAGAGTGAGTAGGGCGAAGGGATGGAGAAGCAGAAAGATGGTCTGTTTGCTGAGAGTCCGCCCGAGGGCCGGGTGTGGGGCCCACATGGCCGGTGGCGTGTTTAGCTGGGCGCCTAGGCAGAAATGTGGGTTTAGTTTGGGTCAGGATTGGAGGGGCAAACGTGATACAGCAGGGTGAGGTGTGCAAGGGGAGTGACGGCTGGCACATTACTGCTCACAAAGTGCAGGCACAGGACTGTTGGTGGAATGAAGTTAAGTGGACAAGACTCAGAGACAAGAAACTCAGACTTCAGAAGAATTTTAAGAGGGGAAAAACATTCTCTCATTTCCAGTGGCATTTGGGAGGGACCAACTTTGAGCCAGAAGATGTGCTAAGACGCATGGACGAGGTCCTGCCCAGCCTAACTGCCTGCTGTGTGCCCATTTTGTGGGTGGGGGAAGCGGAGGCTCGGGGCAGGCAGGCAGCTTGCTGGTTCGCACAGCACTTGCCAGAGGAGAGCGCTTCCCTGGGGTCAAGTTCAGAAGGGTCTCAGCGACCTCAGCACTCCTTTACAGAATTAGCAAGTTCCTTGACGGCAGGGGCAAAGCCTCTGGCTGCCTACGGCTGGGAGACAGCCAAGCACAGGTCCTCCCTGACCCCCGCCCTCCCAGCACGTGGGGAGGGGCGCCGCGCTGCCCCCCAGTTGTGGTTAATGCTGACGCAAACAGTTGCTTGCTTTATGTTGTCCACAATTCACTCCCTAATAACAACCAGCCCGTCAGGGCTTTGGCCTGATTACACCACCTGAGGGGGGAGATAATCACCCAGAAATGCACCACCTGTGGTGCATTTTATTACTTGAATACAAAGCGATCCAAATCAAGAAACACTTAGTTGAAGACAATATGAAAAACTAATCATATGAAAAGTAATTCCTCTGAACGCTCCTGGGTGTGCTGCAGGGAATATTCCGCTGGGGGAGGTGGGTGCGAAGGACCTGTTGGGTCCCCTCCGCTTCTGAAGTCGACTAACTTCAGGGTCATCAAAGCTGGCGTGACTTCCGCTGCTCTAGGAATATTCCAGAGTGCCAGAGCTGGACAGCTTGGTTCTGAAATGGAGGCTTTCTGAGAGCCTGGCGTCAACACTCTGGGAGGGAGCCCTGCCCCAGCCACGGTTCCCTCGACGGTTCGTTCTCCAGCAAACACTCCAGGCCACAAGCCAGCCAGGGGCAAAGACAGAGAGAAAAAGGAACCATGGGAGCCCTACGGTGGGCTTGTCACCTGATTCCCAGTGAAAGGGAATCGTTTGTTTGAATGTCTCCGAACTAGGCCTCCCTGCGCCTCTCCAGGGTGCTGAGGGGGACACCAAAATTCAGTGGCACATCCTCTCCTTAGAGCTGATGAGGAGCGGAACAAGGTCACCCTGTCCAGGGGTTAAAGCCTTCTCCCAGGTTATGCCATGTCGTTCATGCCAAGGGGTGGGGGCTGGCACAGCGCCGAGTCCTCCAGCAGAAATAATGTGCTTTTTAATACTAGCAAAATGACTACTTTTAAATGCAATGATTTTCCTTTAAAAATAACTGTGAAAGGAAGCTGAGGCAGGCACTGTAGCTTTCAGAGGGGTTTTTCTGACAGTATCCACAACACCTGGGACCACTTTTTAAATGCAAATTCTCAGGCCTCACCCAGACCAACCAATCAGGACTCTGGGGCTGGGGAATCAGCATCTGTGTTTTAACAAGTGTGAGGCCACCCCTTTAGAAAAATCTGAATTTATGAGTCTACAGTTCTTTTGTTTTTATTTATTTATTTATTTTTGAATGGTACACCGGCAGGAATGAAGGTGAGTAGGCAGGAGGGTGGGAAGAGAGCGGGGGAAAAGCACTTTATTTTATTAGTTGTTCACCTTGGTTGTCCCCCAGGTCTCAAACCTGGGTCCGTGGGATGTATGGGGACCATGTCCCACGGCCTTAACCACTAGGCCACCAGGACGCGCCAAGTCTCTAGTCTTTAAGGAGGCTCGTGTGCACGTTAAGGAGCAGTAAGTGTCACCTGTGAGTGTGGGCTCACCTAGCGATAGCTGAACACCTATTTCACTGATCATTCTTGTGACAAACAGGGATGATACACCATTACCCAGGTTCTTAGAGGCAGAGAAACTAAACACCTAAGAAAGACGAATTTACTCGTGAGGCCAAGACCCAATTTAATCGTAGGCTTTTGCCACCCGTGCTGAGGTGCGTGTGTGTGTGTGTGTGTGTGTGTGTGTGTGTGTGTGTGTGTGTGTGAGACAAAACACAGATATAAGAAACAGGATGTTAGCAAACATGGAGAGACTAACAGAAAACCCACTAACCCTCAAGAACGGACACCTAGAGATTGCAAAAGAGTGTAACGACTCTGTTACCTACTCAAAAACCACACAGAAAATGAAAAGCAAGCAGCGCGCATACACATCTAGCCGAGTATTAGGGTCCAGGAGCCACTCTGCCCAGCCTAGTCCTGCTCGCCCGGCCCAGCCGCACGCTCCCTTCGCGTGGCAGCCTGGTTGGCAACACCGGCCCGCGGCTCTGACACAGGGATAAGAATTCGAGCTGAATTACAAATACGTTCCAAATGGCAGGCATCAGAAAAACGGCAGAGGACACACCTGCACAAGCTCAGACTCAGTGACCGCACAGATCTCTCGTGCTGACTCACGTCCCTGGAGAAGCTGACTGGCCTTCGGCGTGGGGTAATGAACAGAAGCAGACTGCCAGGACCGTGTTAAGAGAAAAAGCACAGCGGGGTACACGCTGTGAAGGCCACGGCATAAAGGTGTGCTGCACAGGCGGCCAGGGTCTAGAAGACCAAACAGCTGTCGCGTCGGTGCCCGCACTGAGGTTTTGCACTGGGAATAAGCGAACTGCACGATACTGTCCAGCTCCCACGCTCCGTCTCGCTCTTTCGCCGGCGCCCTCCCCCTTCTTCCCACGTTAACAAAGCCCCGGGTCTGCCTGGACCCTCCTGCACACCGTGCCGGTCAGCGCCTCTCACCTGCACCCCCTCCTTGGGGAGGCCTGCCTACCACCAGTCCATGTCGCCTGGCTCTCCTCGCAGCCTGGCCTTGCCCTGCACGGCCCACCACGACTGGCCCCACTACTTTCCCGGGAAATGACACGATCAGAGGCTCCATGAAGTAAGCCTTTCATGCCACAGCACTGCGGCCCGAGCACCCAGCACATAACAGGCTCTCCAGACACACTGTCACATGAACAGACGGGGACTGTCACGGTGCTGTCACTCAAACCACGCTCCCTCCCTCCCAAAGCACTCACACACTCACACACACACACACTCACGCTCGTTCTCACACACACATTCTCACTCTCACATACACATGCACACGTTCATGTTCTATCTCACACTCACACTGTGCTGTCTCATATACTCATCACTCATACACATTCCCACACAACACATGCCCATATTCACTTACACACTCAAACACACATACACACACTCGCTCACACAGACACTCACAACACACGTGTCCCTGACTGTGGGCCTGGTTGAAGGTCGGCTGCCTTCCCGCCATCTGAGGAAGTCGTCCGCGCTGACTTCTCTGCGGCCGGGTTCAGCTGCCGCAGAAGGTGGAAGAAGGCCGTGCCCGCCCCACTCAGCCGGCCGTCGGGCACAGGGGCAGGCCCCCGTCTGAAGCCGCGCTCCCGGCACAGCCGACGCTACGGCCGACTGCCCACTGGGCCTGGTGGTCATTTCCATCCACACGAAGGCCGCGCTGCACCAGAGCACAGACTCACGAGGAAAAGCTAGACTGTGCCATTTGCCCTGTGCTTTCTCTGCCAGGGACACAAAAGCCTCATTCCAGAAAGTGTCTTGGACACTAGCTCCTGCCCCGTGAGCATCGCAGACGCACCACCAGGAACGTGATGACAGACAGAGACAGTGGACACCAACCAGGTCAGGTCAGGCGCCCCTGGGGGCAGGGATGTGAGCAGCCCTGGGGCTGGGGCTCTGGTCTGCAGGAAAGGCTTGCTGCTGCTGCCACCTAGAGCAGAGAATGTGACTGGTGCCAGAAGGACATGGAGCTGCCAGAGGAGCAGGCCTCAGGTTTGTCACCATGGTGTTGAGGGCCACCTTAGGGACATTCAACTTTAAAGTGCACAGTCTGTGCTCGCTGATGAGTAAGTCTCCAGATGATAAACGAGGACACTCCAAGAGAAGTAGCCACGGGCCGTGTGGCCGACGGCAGCGTCACTGTCAGCCTGTCAGCGCCTGTCAGCCTGTCAGCGCCTGTCTTGCCCGCCGCCCACTCACAGGGCCGCACGCCCCGCGCCCCCATGTCTCACCTGGACTTGGAAATGCCAGGTGTGCTGCCACCAGTCTTGGTTTTCAGGCTGCTTCGCTTCATCTCCTTCACGGTAAGTGAGCTCTGCACCCGCAAATTCTGAAAGGAAGCGAGCTCAGGTGGGCGCAGGGTGCCAGCAGGTTCGGCTTTGGTATCTGAAGCCACAAGAACAGCCTCGCAGTGACAAAGGAGCAAGGTGTCTGGTGCGCCCCGGGCAGAGGGCATCAGACCCCAGGTCACCTCCACACAGACCGCACCGCAGCGGAGGTGCCACGTCTCACAGAAAACGCTTCTGTCTCCACATGCAGACCACGCGCGTCCTCCGGACCCGCCACGGCCACGCGCCCTGCATACAAACCCGTTTATACCATATACACATACCACACACAGGCATCATACATACATGTACCCACTACACACAACTACACACAAACCACACACACACACACACACACACACACACACACACCTCCTCTGGTCCCTGCACTTTCCTCACCTCTGCCAGAAGAATCATTTGTGTGAGCTCATTCCCACGGGCGGCAGCCTCTTCTGTGCCCCGGCCCCCATGGGCCCCGCCTGGCACGAGCTCAGCCCTTCTCACCCGGATCTGCCTCAGAACCACCTCGAAGCCTGTTAGACACACCCGGCCCTCGGCCTGATCCTTGATGGAGACCCTGGGGGACGGGCCGAGAACACAGAACCCAGGTCCCAGGGGAGCCTGCGACCCCACCAGGCCAGGACCCTGTTCCAGGACCTGTTGTCCTGAAAGGTATTTCTGTTGGATGAGTACTGATGACTGCTGTCACCTGGTAGACTAAGTCCCACGAAAACGAGGTCCATCTACTGCCGGCCATCACAGCCCCCAGATCCTCAGCCAGGAGCTGGCACTCAGGGGTGTCCGACATAACCGAGTGAATAAATGAGCTTGCGTCCACTCCTCAGAGTACCAAGTCCGGGGAGAAACCCCTGCCTCGGCCTGTGGACCAGTCCTGGCACTGCAGACCTGACCTGGGGACCCCTCAACATGCAGTCCCTGCCCTCCCCATGCCTGGTGTCGTCGCCCCTGCTCCTGCTCACGGAGTCCTGTCTGGATGACAGAAGGCCCCTCGGCCACGCCCACGTCTCCAGGTTCTCCCTCAAACCCCTTCTCCTCTGTCGTCAGTGTGGACTCTCTAAAGCAACTTAGTGACCAGGAAGAAATGCGGGTGTGTCAACACTAGTGAAATCTGCCTCGGCCGAGAAGTTTAGTTTCCACGGCACAACCCCTGCTTCTGACCACTGGGCGAGGTGATTCCGTAAGAAGCCACCACTGCGAGGAAGCTGAGGCACCGGAACCCTTGTGCTCCCTGAGGAACGTTATGTGAATCTCAAATCATTTCAAAATAAAAAACAAAAAGCCATCCAATACTTCTCCAGGGCAGGCATATGAAGTCCATTTCTTAATTGGGGAGCAGAAGTTTGCTGCCTCGCTAATACTCTCGCCCCAGGAGACCCTTCTCAGTCCCCCAGCTCCAAACACCTGGCCTTTGACACAGAAGTCGGGGTACCGCGGGGCCCTCACTCTGAATTCCCTTCCTCCTTTTCCACCTAGCACCCAGCCCTGTAAGACAGAGACCCGTTCAGGAGCCTCCCCATCCTCCCTAAACCAAACTAATCAACAGAATTTGGACTCGGTTTTGTTTTGCCAATTGTTTTGGTCAGTCTTGGAAAGGACAAAAAGGCCCCTGTAACTCCATCATCCGCCGAGGGCCATAAAAAATGGAGTAAACGCACGAATGGTCACAGTCCATCCTTCGAGTCTGCCTCGATTTTCATCTCCATTTTCCGCTTGCATCCTTTTCTGTTAGCTGTTTACCTGGGGCCTGCGAGGCAGCGAGCCGGCACAGAGGAAACAGGCCACTCGTCTCTCTTCCTGGGGGACCACAGCTGCCAACGGCTGACACTGAGAGGGGCAGGAGCCTGGCTAACTGCACGCTTGCCTGTATAAACCAAGGTACTAAGCGTGATCAAGGCTCTGTGACAAATGCCACAGGCCAGCCTAGTCTTGTATCATCGATACTTTAGGTGTCCAGAGTGCAGAGTTCTAGGACATGGATGAAGGATTACTTCAGAAATCAGCGCGGAGGAAACCAGCAGGAATTATAAAAGCAGTGCCCTCCAAAAAACCCCAAATCACAGACCATCAGGCACACTTCTTAGCCACAGGCCAAACACAATCCGAAGGCCATCTTACTGAAATGCTTGTTTATTTGCCAGATAAGTATTGATGTCCAGTTTTTTTAACAGATGCTATTTATATCAGAATCATAACAAAAGTGCCATCCATTGCCTTGGCATCTAGAACACATAATTCAACATGAAAGTTAAAAAAAAAAAAAAAAAAAAAACAACTCTGCACAGCCAAACAGAAATGGCATCAGAAGCAAACACTGTTGGAACTGGTATCGTGGAAGGGAAATGATCACTTGGCTGAACTGGAAAAAGTTGCCAGGCACACAAAAGATTTTGGCACCTAAATCCAAGACTGGAGAACATTTTTCTCTTTACCTACTCAGACATCAAATAGGGGTCTTCTTTGACGGGTGGGACCCACGCGCTACAAAGTTCCCTTTTCGACTTTCCACACACTCGCTCAGGCATGTGCTGAGCAGCTGCACAGGGGACAACGGGAGAAGTGGTTTGCAAGAAGGTGAGGCCAGGTTGGGCCTCTAGCTACGGGGCAAACTTGCAAGTCAGGTCACCTCCTTGGACCCAGCTTCCCCATTTGCACAATGAAAACAATCTCCCCCTTTAAATCCAGTGCTTCTTACAAGGAACCCAGGGACCAGGTCTATGTGAGCTTCTATAGGTCTCCAGACTACGTGGAAAAGTGAGAGAAAGACAGACAGACACACAGAGAAGGGGGCGGGGAGGGGACAGAGAGAGAGAGAGAGAGAGAGAGAGAGAGAGAGAGAGAGAGAGAGAGAGAGAGAGACAGAGAGACAGAGAGACAGAGAGAGAGAAAACTTAGCTGTCACCAGCTTCTCAAGAGGCAAGTGCCCCCAAATAGTGAAGAGCCATGCTCTACAGGTTGTGCAAGGGTCACAGAAAACGGCTGAAAGTGCTGGGCCTGCGGTCGGTGGGTTCACTTTGTGCAGCTGCTATTCTTTTTAGGTCCCAGGCCCGAGAGAAGATAAAGCAGGCAGGGCAGGACAGAAAGCCGGAAGACAGCTGTGGTGTCCAGCGTGGCATGCTGTCACTGGGCTTTTAGGGCAACAAAGAAGGACGAGCCAGTCAGTCCAGAGAGGCCCCAGCAAGAGAAAGTGCCAGGGCAGACACACTGGGTGTATCAGGACAGTGACACGACCGCCACCCTGGTGTCCCCGATGACTAGACAGGGTCTGGAACATGGTAGGGGCTCCATGAGGAGTTGTTAAGGAAATAAGAAGCAAATGACTGGACCCCACCCAGGGGACAAGCCAATGGCGCTTACAAACTCCCAGAAGGAAAATAATCCAGACGGTGTCACCCGACACTACCACTATTTGGAAATCTTTCATTTCGGAAATTCCGTAAGATGCATTTGCCCACATCCTCTCCCGAAACACGGAGGACACCAGCCTGCACCTTTGCCACCGAGTAGAAAGGAGGCCCTTCCCAGGCTTGGTGATAATCCCCAGGAGAAAGTTCTCTCTGACCTACGTGTTAGAAAAGGTGGAAATGCTTTACGTGCCCGATCAAAACAAATTCAATTTCCTTCTTCCCGCCCCTTTTAAATTTCCGTTTTCCTGGAGTGGACAAGAAACACAGACAAGTCTGCAGCCCAGCGGCATGAACCATTACAGTCTCTGCGCTGCCCTCCCCAGGTGGCTGCCCACTTCTAGCTGCATTTTACACGATCCCGATGGACACGTGTCTATTTTGCCGTGTCGTATACATAGCAGACCCTCAATGATGTCAGGTCACCGACGCTGCTTCGCTGTGATGGTGACGAGAGGAAGAAAAAAATCCCAGCCCACGTTGAACAAAACGACATTATCGAGGATCTGGTTTTGTGAACGTGTTATTGTTTCACTTAAAGCTGCCGTTCTCACGAGCCTATTCATGACACTGAGGGCCACTGTCTCGTGCCCATCGTCACGAAGCCGCAGGGGCCTCGCTGAACGCGTCCTCATGGGAGAGAGCCAGCGGGCCGTCAAGGGCACGGGCGCTGCTATCAGTCCTGGGCTAGAACCGCTGCCTGCCGTGTGGCCCCCAAACGCCTCTGCATCCCTGCTACCTCATCTATAAAATGGGAAAAGCGACTGTACTTCCTAAGTAGGCAGAGAGAAATAAATGAGCCTGGAACATAGTAAGTGCTCAGTAAATAAGTATTAGACAAGACACTGTAATTAAAAATGCAACAAATCAGTGGAGAGAAAAAAAATAACAGCTCCTGAAACAAAGCAAACAAATCGTAGCAGGAAAAGGTCAAAGCCATGAGAAAAAGTGGAAAACAAAGCTCATTTGTGCTAGAAGTGAATCCTCTCCATATGTTCTCTCTAATCAGTTTTCTCCCACATACTCCTTCCCTTTACACTTCTTCTTCCAGATGGTGTGGAGAGCCTGGTGAGCACTGTGCTAAAACCAGAATCTCATCTGTACAGTTGTGCAAGCCTCAAAATGGGAGGATTTTAGATAAATATCCTTGACGAAAAGGTCAGCTCATGTAGGGTATTTAACAGGAGAAGGGGACTGTCCCCTGCTTGCCTCACTGTTTCCTGCACAGCACATGGTTTATTTTTCATCCTGGCAGGGGAAGGAGCTCCCAAGAAAAACTTCAGTGACTTTCCACGTCTGCCTACTGACCTTACATTATCTCTGGATACACACCTGTAATGAAGCTTTACTAAAGCAATTCTCTTGTTAACAGGCAGAGGCCTCCCAGCAGAGTCCTGCTGTGGGAGGACACCAGGCTACTGGACGTCCTGCCGTAGCTGGTTCTGTGTCCATGTGCCAGTCAGCTGGAGGGGTCACAGCATGGATGCTGTCCAGGTCTCTGTGCATGGGGAGCAGGTGGGTGGCTGGAAAGGCGCAAACAAAATGGGGAGAGCAAATTTAGTGTCAGTGAAGCACTTCCTGACAAATATCCACCCGTGCCTCCACGAGCCGGGCTCCCAACGGAGGGTGGACAGAAGAAGAAGGTGAGCTAACTCTCTCCAGCCCCTGCCTTCCTTCGTAAGGCACGCAGCCAGGCCGGGGCAGATTCTTTCGCGGGTCATCAAGGAGTCCTACCCGATTTAGCTTCAGATGCCAGAACTTAGCAAGTAAACGCTGATTGAAGACAATGGATAAAAGACAAAAGACGAAGGAAGTGTAGTAAGTGCAGTCCAATTTTCAGTCATTTCTGCAAGTCCACTTATTTGGCGGCGCGAACCAGTTAAATTATTCTTTTGACAGAAAAGTGTGAGCCCTCTTTACAAGGTATACGGAAAGGGGAGGATGGGGGTGATTCAGTCAATGGTCTTAAGTAAATGTTATTTGACAGAAACATTTATAAAGCGTTTCTAGACAAGATGTCCGAGGGTCCCGTGGAAGGTCTGAGGAAGAAAGTTCTAGAAAGACTAGAGATCTTTGAATGCGACATTAGAGCTGAGTTTGAATTAAGGCTTGCAACTTCCTAGCTGCGGGATTTGGGACAATCGCCGTCACCCCAGTGGCTTCAAGTCTTCATCTACAAGGTGAGGGTCGTGATATTCAAAGGGCTGCTGCGGGGACCAGTGGGACAGGGGACACGGAACAGGTGGCCCGCGGGGGCGCCTGCGGCATGGCCACGCCTTTCCCCGCGGTCTCCGCAGACACGGGGACGGGGCAGAGGCCACCGCCTTCCCCGTACTGTATAGTCTCTTCCCCAAACGACACGAAAGCTCCCTGGCACCGGGGTGCACTGTTCACCGCGGGGGCCCAGACCCGGGGCACCTGCCCGCGGCGAGGGCGCCCCTCGAGGGGCCCTGGACCAGGAGGTGGGCGCCGCGCCCGCCTCAGCCGCGGGGCCGCCCGGGCCTCGTCCGCCCTGGAGCTCGCGCGCGGGGCCGGGCGCCACACGCACCGCCTTACCCGGAGCGCCGGCTCCACTCTCGGGCTCGCGGGGCCGCAGCTGCTGAGCGCCCAGCCCAGGACTCCCGGCCGCAGAGGCCCAGCCCCCTCGACGTCCCTAGACGCTGTTGCCCGAGCGACGGCCATCCTCACTGATTGGACAGCGAGCTTCGGCACCCAACAAGAAGCGGAGCTTCGATTGGTCGGCTGCGGACACGTCGGAAAAGGCGAACGCGGAGGGGTGTGGCCAGATTCCCGCGGAGGACCCGCCTCCGCAGAGGAAGTTTCCGCCGGAAGTCCCGCTCCCGGCGCGAGCTCGGCCGCGGACATGGCGCGAGCTGTTGCTCGTCAGGTGGCCGTGGCGCGAGCTGGTGGCCGAAGGGAAGCCAGTGCTTGCCTTCAAGAAGCAGTGAAAACCAAACGTGTGCACCTGCCGCCTGGCGTCAGCATGGCGAGGGAGGCATCTGGAGCCCGACCAGGAAGGCTCAGCCTTCCGGGCCGTCACGCGGTTCCGTGGACCGGCCTGGCCGGTGGTGTCCGGGTGACCTCCAGGGCGGAGGGCCCGGGAAGGCGGGGCCGCGTGCACACCCAGACTCGGGCCGAGTGCGAGCTGTAAATCACGGCCGAGAGAAACAGCCGCCAGCCGCCGGAGCGGAGTCGTCGCCGACCCCTCGGGAGCACTGCGCGTCGCCGGGCGCTGGTCTCAGGGCGTTTTCACCGCTGCCTGCGCAGCAGGTGCCGCGATGATTCCCAACTGACAGACGGGAAAGCAAGGCCCGGAGTATTTTGTCCAGGGACACAGCCATCAATGGCAGCACCGGGGTCAGACTCGTGGGGCAGCAGCAGTGACTCGGGTGCAGCCCCACCAAGGAATTCCCGCCACACCTGGGCCCAACTTTGCTCTCGCCGTGTTTTCCGGTCCCTGCTGTGTGCATCCACCATGAGCCGGTTTCCCTCACTCGGCAGGCATGATTTCCAGTATCCCCAGACCGCCCGCACGCTTTGCCGCATCAGCCTGCTCCCCAGTGCCCTCAGATCTCACTGAGGAAATGGGATCCCCAAGAATGGGACACACGTGGTCTGAGCCATTTTTCGGCACCCACCTCTTCTGCTGCTCTTGTTCCAAAAGATAGGAGGTTGCTTTTCACCCAGGCTAGTCTCTCGGCTGTGACCCGAATCCCAACCCCATTTGCCTCCTCTAGGACTTCATTGCTTACTTAGCTCAGCAGTGTGTGCTGTGTGATCTGGGAACCCACAGGCTCCTCTAAGAGGGTTCATGTAGTCAAAGCGAATTTCGTGATAATACCAAGACTCACTTGCTTTTTCACTCTTCTCAGGCATCTACAGTAGTGTTTTCCAGAAGCTGCATGATGTGTGATATTGCAGCAGATTGAATGTGAAGACTATAGGAGAATCCAGCTGTCTTCTGTTAAGCCAGACTTTAAAGAGAGTTGCAAAAATGTAAAACTTTTCACTATTTTTTTGTTTCAGCAGCCCTCATTTTTTCATAAAAATGTTTATATGTTAATGTGTTTATTATTGATGTTTAAATGAATTAGTAAACAAATACTCTAAAGTTTTACCAGTTTTACTTTCTAATATGGTAAATATTGATAGCTATAACTCATAAAAACAAAAGCTCTTTAGAAGCCTCAATACTTTTTTAAGAGTATAAATGGACCTTGCTGCCAAAAATTTGGTCCTGAGGTCAAAAGGGCTTTCCTAGGACAGGAATCTTTGAGTCCTGTGACAGACATTCAAGGGAGACAGGAACAGTTGGTCACCTTGATTGGGTCTGCAGCAATAGCTTTTCTTTCTTTCCTGTTAGTGGTTTATCAATTCATAATCTTCTCAAAGATGTTTGTGATTCCTTTTCATGCCATTGATTTCTGCTCTTTATTGTCTCCTTTCTTTTGGGTTTAGCTCACTATTGTTTTCCAAGCATGATGACATAAATATTTAAGTCACTGGTTTTCAGCCTTTGGACTATAAATTCCCCTCTAAGATGGTTCTAACTGCATTCTCCAAGTTCTAATGTGGTAGATTTTAATTAACATTCAATTCAATTCAAAAAACCTTGTTTGAATTTCTATTGTCATGTCTTTTTTTTTTTATTCCCTGTTGTATAGAACTATTAATTTCCAAGTATATGGGTATTTTCTGGTTACATCTTGTTGATTTCTAGCTTCATCCAACTGTGGCAGAGAACATACAAAGTAAGATTTTAGTTTGCTGAAAAGCTTTGAGATTTATTGGGGTTTAGCAGTCAGTTTTGATAAACGTCCTGCCTGCACTTGAAAAGGATGTATATTTTGCAGCCGGTTAGTGAACTGCTAGATTTTTTACTGAGGTCACGTTTGTTTATTGTGGTGTTGGAATTCTCTGCTTCTCTACTATTCTGCTGCTGCCACTGTTTTTCCAGTTTTCAAGACACTTGACACCATAAATTCTACTTAGTGTGGGTTTGCTGGAATGAATGAATTCGGTTTTGATTTACCTGAAAATGTCTGTCCCCTTCATTTTTCAAAAGATCGTTTTGCAGAGTATCGAACTCTAGATTTTCCATTCTGTGTATTCATCATCATAAACGCGCCTTGTAGTTATATTTTGACTTCTAGCATGGCTGTGACAGTCGCCTGTCAAAGTAATTGGTATTCTTTTGGAAGTAATTTGTTATTCTTTCCTCTGGAATTTGAGGGAGCCTAGGTGTGGTTTTCTCTGTATTTATCCTGCTTGAGTTTTATAACAAATCTTAAATCTGTGGCTTAATGTCCTTCATCAGTTTTGGTAGATCCTCAGTCACTACCTCTTCAAATAACGCCCTGCCCCACTTTCTCTTCCGTAACTCAGCCACATGACACCAAGACAGTTTTTTTAAGCACGTTATAGCTTTTTGAATCTACAGGATTATCTCACTGTTGTTTTTTAACTACACTTTAGTTAAGACCCATTTAAAATAACATCTAACACCCAAAAAAGTAATGGCATGGAACTAGGGGTTTATTAAATCTGTTAAATCGCTCTTTCTACTCTCACTCTCCATCTCCCCAACCCCCCACCCAATTCCATCAAATATGTTCTTCAAAATCAACAATAGTTGAAGTGATTTGTTTGCAAAATAAAGTACACGACACAAGCTGGATGTGTCTTTGTGAAGATTCTAGTTTTCAGTCGTGCTCCTTTCTGAGGGAAATTTGTAGGGAAGAACCCTGACTAATGCTAAGCTGTGTAAGTAAATATGGTAGGGCCTCTAGCGGGGTCTCAGATAATGTCTTCCGATCCTACTTGAACTCACCAGTGAACCCCAAGTGGTGTATGATTGGGTCGGTATCTCCCAGATTTGGGAAACTCGAAATCCTTGTTTATCTCTGTGAACACAAGCCTGATGTTCCCGTGTGTCTAAATCACTGATTAGCTTAATCTGTCATGAGGTTTAGTCAGATAATCCTCCTCTTTTTTGTAAGAGCATCTCCACTCCAGAGTTGCTTTCCCTGCTCCTGCAAACATCGCTTCCATGTGGAAAGTTCCTTTGTTTGGATAAGAACCTGAACTCACCTCACTTATTTATTGTGCTGATGACACAGTGTTGGATCTTGGTTCGCGCAGACCAGAATGCTGATGTGACTCTGTCCCCAGGAAGGGGACTGTAGGTAGGAGATACTGTCTTCCTCGACCACACCTTCCAAAGAACGCTGAGGGCTGACTTGGTGTCCCCACAGACCCCCTTTCAGCTGGCACTGAACCCATCGCTTGGTCCAGGACACCATTCTTCATGTTTTAAGCCAGTCACCCTCGCTTCCCACAAAATCACTTCCATCTCTACAACTTAACCCTGTTGCGTGAATCTGCTGCTGAAGCCTCAGAGGACAGTCTTGAGAAGCAAAGCATGGGCAGTCGGAGAAAAGTTTGACCTGCGTGATGTCCAGCAGACAGCTTGTTCCCTCCCTCATCCAGAAGAAAGCAAGGGTCATAGAGGGCCATGTCGCACAGTCCTCGATCTTGCCCTCCCGGGTTAGGTACTCCCGGCCAGGAGCTGGGCCACCAGCAAGCCTGTGAGTATTTCACGGCAATCAAAGATCACGTTGTGCACGGGAGTTACGCCTTTATAAGGAGAAATGAGCAGCGGGAACCGATTAACCCCGAAGAAGTCAAGGGCTGTTTTCCACCTCGTCTATGAATGAAGATGAGCAAAGGCGTGACCCGGATACAGAACCATCTAGATGTCCTGGAAACCCACTCGGAGATGTTTCTGACTGCTGTCCTTTAGGAGGTGGCCTCCTAAAACGGAGACCGAACTCCTCTGTGCTGTCCTTAGGAGAAAAAACAATTAGAATAAATGAGATGTAAGTAGCTCTTTGAAAAAGCCACTGTGATTCTTTTTTCTTTACTAAAATAGATGCTGTCTCCCAAGGAGATTTACCTTGGCAGATGACCAGCTGCTCATTTCAGTTCAGTCAGCCGGGAACGAAACTGCGCATTTTAAACATTGTCTCTACAAATAATTGATGATCGTCTGTAAACCGGGGGCCATTTCTGTACCTATTTTAGGCTCCAACACTGAGACTCTCTGCAAGCTTGTGTGGCTCCTTCGCCTGCCTCCTTCCCCGCCCACATGCGAATGGACTATTCCGCTCTTCATTTCCTTTAACGGCTGGCAGCTGGTTGTCTCCTTTCAGGGAGGCGGGGATCCACCTCCACTCATCCTGCTCCCCAGCGAGAGTCCATCTCGGCATGGAGAATTTTAGCAAGTCCTGCCCTCCCAACGCTGGGTGGCCATCTCCCCAAAGCCCCCACCTCCAGAGTATGGAGCCGCTGGAAAACAGCCATTGCAGGCTGCACACACCTGAGCGCCCAGCAGTCCCCTGCAGTCACAAGCAGTTCTCTTTGCTAAAAGCCAAGATCTTGTAGCAGCTTGTAATTAGTGCTGTTTAGCACTGAATTTGCCTTTAGTTAGGTGACAAGCATTTATTGATTGCCTGAGAGGAGCGGAGCACTGAGCTGAGCACAGCAGGGGCCGGGGGACGGATGAGTTCACGTCAAGTCTGTTTGGGGCTGGGAGTAGGTGCTTTGGAAGGGGAACTTGAATACAATTACAAAATGTGCTTTGACACAGGTAAACCAATTAATGTGACAGAATGTTCTTCCGACACCTGTAATGCGGTTTACCGCTAGGGAACGATGGCGCTTTTGGAAATCAAGGTTCTGGCTCCCGGCACGCACCACTCAAAGAGAAAGGTACTCATTGCCACAACAGCCCCAGAGGAAGTAGAGACACAGCGGTCCCTATGCCTCTGGCAGCCTTCTCCACTGAGGAGCCATGAGTAAGGCAGGGACTTGGCTTAGATGGAACCAGCAGCCTGGCAATCTCGTCTCGGCAGCCGCCTTGCTACCCTTGAACATGGAAGCCCAGGAACCTGAAAGACAGCAGCCCCCGGGAGTTGAGACTCACTGGTGACGGCCTCCTCCCAGAGACCGAGCCTTAGGGCCACCTGGAAACAGTGCTGAGCATGCATTGGCAGGGAGGAGCGCCCTGGTGGCCTGGCGGATATGCCTCGGGATGCAGTCCACATCCATCCCAGGCACCCAGGTTAGAGAGGCGGGGCCCAAGGGACCACCAAGATGAACAACTGAATGAAATGAAGTGTGTCTTCCTCCTCTCTGCCCACCAGCTCACCTTCATCCATGCCTGCACTGTCCTTTAAAAGGTAAAAAAAAAAAAAAAAAAAAAAGCAGGCAGGCTTTCCCAAGAAGGTAAGTTGGCCCACCAAAGTTGGGGACAAGGGTATTTGCCATGTCAGTCAAGTGGCAGAGGGAACCAGGTGGCCAGACCAGGGATAAGCAAGGGATGCCCTTGCTGAGACTGGTCATGAGTGGGACAGCCGAGTTCAGAGGCAGGGGGCCCTTCCAGCCACCAGCGCTTCAGTCATCTCTGAGGCACTAACCTCTGACACCAGGGAAAGTGCAAGAGATGGGATGCAGGCGGTCATGGGGCCCCTGCGACCCCCGTCTGGGTGTAGAAGGGAGACATCTCAGAGGCTCTGGGACTTGGCCATGGACTCAGAGCCTAAACCCACGTGGTCAGGTTAATCCCGTGTGACAATTCAGCTTGGGGACGGGCAGGAGGGGCAGTGTGAGGAGCTGATGGGGACAGAGGCCTCGTCACTGCTGCTCAAGTATAGGAGGTAGGCTCCTAACACCCATTCCATGTGAGCCAGTCTCTGGAAGTCACATGAGCCAGGGGCATAAGGGGAGAACTGACACAGGGCACTGGGGGAAAGATGTTAACCTGTGCACATCAGCTTACAAGGCTGCATGTGGCCGAGAAAAAGGGTATCGTCCTTCTGCAGAGATGGCCTGGCTTATGGTATTTTAAGACTTCCACCCCCAGCTGGTCCCCTCCAGCTCGGGTATATGCAAAGAGGAGAATGCTCAAGAGAATGAAGTGTATTTTCTGGGTGATTTTGGTATTTTAAACACATTGAGCATTCTGTGGCGTTTTAAAGAATGCTTTTAATAGAGCAGATTCCTCCCATCAATGGTGAGGGGACAGATTTGGGGATGGCAGCTCAGACATCGGTGCCAGCTAGCTTACAGGGATCCAAGTGTGAGAATCAAATTGTCATCTGATGTGTGGATTTGGCAACCGCTCAGCACGCCATGGCGAGGGCGGCGGCAGGCCCAGGCTGTGTGACAGGTGTCTCCATGAGGAATTCTCTCTGCCCTTCCTGGCAAAGTTTGTCACCAGCAGCAAACTCCCCATCCATCATCTGAGTCGTTACGGGGAGAACATCTCAGGGACAGTGTGACCACTTAGAGGATTTTGAGCTGGGTGAAAAATCTGAACCCTTCTCTGTGAGCTAATAGGGGCTTCTGGTGGGCCCCGTCGGGGCAGAGCCGGAATCAGAATGAGGCCTGGCCTGCTTTACATACCCGATTTCCCCCAGCTGCCTGTCTGTCTCTGGCCTCACCCCATCCACGTCCTACCTGGATCCAGACGCAGCTCAGTCCTGTTTCTTACGTGACAGCCCCCTGCTGTCCTTGGAAGTCCCCTCCGTGGCTCCGAGTCTTGGAGTGCTGGCCCGTGCATCCCTGTTCTGCACTCCTGCGGAGGTGCATCTATACCGGCCCAGAGAGCTGAGCTGTAAGTGGACTCCAGGGCCCAGAGCCAGGCGTTTGGAGCAGACTCTCGATGAACAGAGACGCAGACTGGGGAGGAGCCATGCCAGGGAAGAAGCTGCAGTTTCAACTGGCACGTGTTTCGGGCCTGCGCTCAGGTGAGGGCAGCGGAAACGCCTTGCCACCCCGCCCCACCTCTGCCACACCAGCGTCTGGAAAGCCAGCCACCGGCCTGAGGCATGTGCTCCAGCCCAGCTGCCTTCATACACGTGACCCAGGCACAGCCACTGACGGCACAGAAGCAGGTGGCAGAGATCATGGGCCGGGAGGGAGGCCAGCCTGGGTCTCCTCTGGGGACGTTCACCTCCGGGGCATATCCAGGGCCATGTCTTCGGCAAAACGAGGTCCTGCTCCAGCTCTCACCTGGCAGGGAGTAGGTGATGACTACCAGCAGGGCAGCAGTGTCTCCAAGAGACAACTGCAAGGCAGAGGCCATGGGAGAGGGGGAAGCACCACTGTAAGCAGGGGTGTCCACCAGTGGGTAGCGGGGCTGGGCGACTCAGGCTGGGGGGGTCGCAGAAGGGGCCAGAGAGGACCGCCAGCCACTGTCCCTTGCGGTAGCAAGCTTGACAGGGACTGGGTGTCCAGCTGCCAAGGTCGGAGGGCATTCTTTGGCTGGGTCATCTGACCATCACCCACCTTCAAATGTCCCTTGGACAAAGAGTGGGCAATGGGCCCCCAAGGACTCCGCCCGCCCCATCACTACCAGCAGCAGAAACCCCACTCAGATAGCTGGTGTGACTGTCCCTGTGTGACACCTACCAGAGGGAGGGGGACTGTGCCATGTCCCAGCCCTGAGGGCCACAGTGAGGTGCCAGGGACCTAGTCCAGAGCCACTGCCAATGCAGCTTGGCCACGAGGGGGTGCCCGCCAGCACTGCCAGGCAGAGCCCTGGTCCAGTCTGAGAATTTCAGCTGTGCTTTCAGGCCCTTCCCCTCCCAAGTGAGGAGACCTGGGCAGCGTCAGGAGGCAGGGGCACGCAGCCTGGGAGGGCTGGCTTGGACGCAGTCCTGCGCCAGCCGGAGCCACCAGAGCCGGGGCACTCACAGACGACAGCCGGACTCCTGGGGGCTGTTTTGGACAGTGAGCGATGATTGGGGGCCTCACTGAATCCCACCCTCAACCTGGCACTGCTCCTCCGCCGGGTCACTCCACCCTCCCCACTGGCCCGTGCAGCGCCCTGGCCCTTGAATTGTCAGTGCTCATCTCAGCCCTGGATGCGCAGGTGAGAAGCACAGCTCCCAGGGCTGGTGTGCCCCAGAAGGCTCAGAGCCAACACACTGTTGGGGCAGAAGGGACTCAGGTGCTCCGGGCTCTCATCTGCAGACCTCACGTGCAGACAAGTCTCATAGCAGCTGGGGCTTCGAAATGCTGTACCGTGTTGATCTCACAAAGACTTCCTACTTGGTCCCAAATCCCAACCCTCCCCACCTGTGAGGACCAGTGTGGCTCCCGGCCACACCCACCCCAGAGCTCCGACACTTTTGCCTCACCACTCCCGGCCTCTCCTCAACTGGGAGCCTGGTTCCTCCCATGAGCACGGTCCCGGCCCAGCCTCGGCTCTGCTGAGACCGGAGCTGGCCTCTCGCCACAGCCCACTTGCCTTCCCTGGTTTGCCTGGTCCGGGGCAGGCACTTGGACACGGAGATGTTCTGCCAACCAACCAGGGTCCGGGGGAAGGGGAGATTCCAGAGGCCAAACAGAGCCCAGGGCTGTCCCTGGGGCCTACAGTCCGTGCAGAGAGAACGTGGCTCTCCTGCAGCGGGGCCGGGGCAGGCAGCGGAGACTGCGGGAGGTGCGGCCCGCCTAGTGCTTCAACCCCCGCTTCATCTCAGTTTACAGAAGACTGCACGGGTGAAGGGACAGTGAGGGCACTCAGCCTCAAGCTATGTGAACTGCAGGGACAGTGGACCTGGTGTGGGCTCTGCCCGGGGATGGCGAGTCAGCAGGTGCACTGATGTGTCCCGGGGACAGAGGAGACCATGCGGCCCGTCCATGCTGGACACAAAGCATGGGGCGTGTCTTCATCAAAGACACAAGCGCAGGGTACCGAGTGTGGTGCTCAGAAAGGCCCAGACAGTGCGGAAGATGGAGACAGTGAAAGGAAACGTCAAAGGAAGCAGCTCTCTCACCCGGAGAGTGCTGCTGACCCTGCCGTGCCCTCCCTGTGCCCTGGCCACAGCCCGCTCTCCTGCGCTATGACATGCAGCTGAGGTCCGCTGTCCCAGAACAGACTGACTCAGTGGCGACCCCTGACCTCCAGCCCCCGAGAGCGGCCATGTGCTGACGGGCTGCCCACCGGTCCTGCTGCCTCGGCACTGCTCTCTGACCTTCCAGGTAGGCAGTGACGGGACAGCACGCTCCCCCTCACACACACCAAGAGGCCAAGGCGGGGTCGCCAGCCCAGGGACTTGAGCTCACGGGCTGGTCTCCGGGCCGAGAGCTTATTTCAGTTCTACCAGGAGCCTCTGCCACAGCACAGAGGGTTCTACTCAGGAACACAGCTGCAGGGAGACTCAATCTCTGGTGCTGGGCAGGGAGACTGGACAGTCTCTCTGTGGCGGGCCCTGGAGTCCCAGCACTGGCCTGGAAACCTCCCACGGACATTCAGCAGCTGCTATCAGCCTTCAGAGCCAACTGCAGAATCCCTGCAGAGAGGTCCTTTCTGGAAGCGCCCTAGTGGACATTTTCTGGCAATGCACTGACCTCCTGAATCAGACCAGCACCTCGGGCCCCTGCTGAGAACGCCTGGCTGCACTGAGAACCCACGCAACCGCCTGCCACGGGCTACAGGTCCTGCGCCCCTGGACGTGAACTTGTAGTCGTTTACAGACATTTATTTAGATTTCCCGTGAAAAGCTCTATAAAATACAGTAAGTGAGGGGGCTGTAAAAGGCAGACCTTCTAGCTGCACATCTGTAGACTCCATACTTGTGATACAGGCCGTCAGCACTGCCTTCACACGTGTGCAATCAGACAAGACAAGACTTCAGGTTCCGAGGCGAGGCGGCGGCTCCAGGCGGGCAGTCGCCCGTCCACACCACGGCCAGTCTGTCCAGCGAGGGCAGGAGCGCGTACAGGCGGGGGCTGGCGGAGTGTCTGGGAGCCGTGGGCATGCAGGGAGCTGCTGCGGCGCTGCCGTTACAAACAGAAGTCGAATGTGAGGTCGCATTTCCCCATTTTCTGCTTGTACACCAGGTCAAACTTCTCATTCATGGACACGGTGAAGATGTCCTTCCACAGCCCGACTCTCCCTGGAACACAAACCAGAGCGGGGAGTCCACGTCACCTGCCTCTGCCCCCTTCACCACGGGAGTCCAGCCAGACAGCGTGTGGGGACACATTTCTTGCTCCACCACCACGTGGCACTGGGCCTGCCCGGCACTGTCACTCACGGCTCAACAGCACCACCATGAGAATTTAAAAAGGAAAGAAAAATCATCCAAAATGCAGAACTTTTCATAGTGAGTTGGGTGAAGACTTGGGAAAGCCACCAGCACACCCCGGAGAGGCCTCAAAGGGCCAGGAGACTCAGGTGACGCTGTACGGATGGGCTTGCAGCAGCGGGAGCCCCACGTGGCTCAGGCAGGCGAGACCACTGCAGCTCGTCACAGCCCTGGGCCAGCGCACACGCTCAGAGCCAGGCCTTTCCCAAGGAGCAGGGGCCTGCAGGCGCCACCGACCCCACTCAGGGAGGTCGGGGGGGAAGTCAGCTGCAAGCACCCCAAAAACCACTGTGCCCACTTTCTGCTAACTGTGAGGCCTCCGTTGGTCGAGTGCCCATGTCGACCCTGCTCAGAGTGGGGGTCCCCCCTCCCAGGACAGGGGCTGCGCCACATCACCAAGCAATCTCTGTGCTAAGCAACTGCCTCGGAGGATGGGGCGCCCACTTGGGGTTCCGCTCACCACCAGCACCCCACAGTCGAAGCACTGACGTCTCCAGCGAGTGTCCCTAATTGCCCCACCACTAGCAGGCAGGAACGGGTGACACCACAACCCTGCCCAGGCGGGGCCCACGTCCCCCAGGTGGCAAGAATGTGCTCTGTAGTCAGAGAAACGGTGCATCGGTGCTGGAGAGGAAAACAGGGAAAGCGTCCTTGCTACCCTCTGCTGGTATCTCGGGGACACAACTAGAAGCGTTCAGACCGATCACAGCACACAATTATTTTGCGGTGTAATTTCGCTCAGCTGAGAGCTCGCTGAGGGAGGCACCCACCTGCTGCTGATTTGGAACCAGACAGCGCATGCATGCGGGACACGAGCCCAGTGCGGGCGGCGCGGCTGGCTACCCCAGCCCCGACCTCACCAGCGCGGGCGAGGTCTTCCGAGCACAGGGCAACGTGCTAAAAGAAAACAAAATCAAAGAACTGAAATAAAGCGAAACTCAGGTAGCAATGACAAAGCAGAAGCAGCAAAGGACACGGTGGCACCACGTGTGTGACTCCTCGTCCCCGCCACACGAATGGGCCAAAGGGCTCAAGGGGGCCGCCTCCGAGGCGAGAAAACACAGCAAAAGAAAAATGAAAAATAAGCAAAGAAACTAAATCATAAGCATTGTGAGGATGCAGCCGGGAGGCACAGGGGAGGTGACACGGTTTCAGGTCTCAGCCTCCAGAAGAGTCGCTGCTCTGCCTGGCCCGACGGTGCTGCGTCCTTGCCCCCGGGACAGCCCAGCTGCGCGGCGCTCCCTCCACATTCTTGTCACCCAAGGAACCACGGCCACAACGGCTCCAGTGGCGGCTGTTACCCTGTCACGTGGCTTCAAGCACTGCGAGCCCCAGGATGGGGGGCGACCCTGGGGCTCTGGAGAGGCCTCCTGCCTTGGAGCGCCCCTCTCACTGTCCCTCTCGCCGCGGCATACCGGCCTCCCTCTGAGCCGCCTGCCCTGTCCGCGGCCCCGACACGTACTTCCAGTGGCCTGTCCCGTCTGTTCCAGCAGCAGCAGCAGCTGCTCTGGAAGAGAGTGGTGAGCCTCCCCGGGACGCCCCACCCCCTCAGCTAACTCCAAGAGCCACAAGGCCCGGGGCCCTGCCCGAACTCAGGGCACTTGGAAATGTCTCCATGCGGCTGTCCCCGGGTCTGCTCTGTGGGGCCACCAAGGTGGCACCTGCTTGCAGACACCACCCACTAGGCCTCCCAGCCGCACCCTGGGAACACACAGCCCTTTGCAGGGTCACAAGGTAGGTGGTGAGGAATGCCCCACCAGTCCCTTGCCCTGCAGAACAGAACAGGGACTCCGGACGTCACTGGCTCCAGACACGGACAGGGAGACACAGTGCACACTGGAAGGCAGAAGGGCAGGGCAGGCGGGAGCAGGGAGCAGGGCCAGGGAGAGGGCAGGCGGCGCGTACCCCGGCCCACTGGCAGGGCCTCAGCGTTGCAGCTCTGGTCCACCAGCTGGTGGCAGTGCTCAATCAGAGACTCCAGCTGTGCCTTGTCGCAGGACACCCCCAGGAACCTGGCCAGCTGCTCCACCATCGTCACCAGGTCCTGGAAGAAAAGAGCCCATTTACTGAACAGGAGTCTGATGGCCCCACTCCTGAGAGTAAAATCTGGGGGTTGAGGCACTGCTCAAGGGAACCCCGCTGTGGGTGTCAGGTCTGGATCAGACGGGGTCCTCCCCCAGGGCTTGCTACAGCTGTGGCCACGAGAAGCAGAGCCAGCCCTCCCCTGGGACGATGCCAGCAGCAAGCCGGGGCCCTCTCCTCCTCTCGATCCGCCACCGCTGGTTAAGACTGGCCTGGGGAGCAGGCAGGTTCCATGACCAGCCCACCTCATGGGCAGAACTGGCCTGTCTGGTGCAGTGGCATCTGGCCCGCGGACAGTGGGCCACGAGTCCCAGGACCCCAGATCCCTGCTCGCGGCCCGTGCTGAGGCCTGGGCATCAGCGTGGGGGCTGGGGCTGCCACAGCCCCGCCCTGCTGCGGCCACCTTCCCCACCGGGGCCCGAGTTCTGCTAAAGCAACGTTCATGTGAATGCCCCTCAGAAGTTTGCGGTAAGGAAGCCTATGTCTTTGATACAATGCTCCCCAAACCTTGTAAGACAGTTCAGCGAAAGTTGGCACGAGTCAGTTCTCAGGGTGCCCGTGGGGGATCACCCTACCGGGCTAGGGCTCAGGTGACAAGAGAAAGCTTCCCTCAAGCCCCCGCCTCTTGGGCCTTCTAGAGAGATCAAAGGCTCGTGGCCAGGTTTGGGGAACAAGGACAAGATGTCAGGACAGTAAGGACCCACACTCAGTCCCAGGGACCCAGGTTCATGACCCAGGACCGGGGTGGAAAACCAAATGAAATGAAAACAAAACGCTTCTTCCTCTCTTCCTGGCTGCTTTATTCCTGCCCGGTTACTCGTCTTAAGAGGAAATAAACGGAAGGGCATCAGGAAGGGAGCATGCAGGAGGCCTGGACACCGGGCTGGGTGAAGGTCTGTCAGGAGCTGGGGGTCTGGGGGGCCTGAGCGGCAGAGCCTGAGGGAGCGGAGAAAGGGAATGTGCAGAGCTGAGGGCCAGGGCGGGTTCTTCCGTCTCATGAGGGAGGGACAGCTGTTTCCTAAAGGGTGTGCAGGCCTCTGAGGAGGACTGTTCTAGAATTACGTGCAAAGCCCTCTGACAGGACCTGCAGACACATGGCAGGGACAACGTGGTGACACCGAGCCACACACCACTGCATGCCCACGGCCTAGGCGGGGCCCCCACTCCACGAACAGCCCCGCCCATCCCTTCCCCGTGCCTGATGCCCCCGGAGGCCCGGGCGTGGCAGCTGTTGGAGGGCTCGTGCAGGAATGCAGACCAAGCAGCTTGCTCTGCGCCCCGCGCTCCCGACTGAGAGTGCTGGCGGCGGCGGGGCGGGCAGGAAAATGCAACTCCAGCACCGGTGCCAGCCACCCGCCCGAGACTGCCCTGCGCTCCCTTCTTCCCAGAGCAGGTCTGGGAGGCGCCTTGCTGGGCAGCCCCGCGGGGGCGCCGCGCCGCGCTCACCCGGTGCATGTCTTCATGCTTGAGGAAGAGCACGTTGGAGTCCAGCCGATGCTCCCAGAATTCCTGCACGTGCTCGAACCAGGAGCCGTAACCCACTGCGGAGACAAGGCCCGGTGAGGCGCCCGGTCCGGACAGGGCCGGCAGCCCCACAGACGAGCCCCGCAAACCCTGCTTTCTGTTAAGGCTCTCCTGTGAGAGTCCTCAGCACCCCATGCCCATTTCTGGACAACCTCCCTGCTGGGTGAAGGCCTCTGCTCCCCAGAGGTATGGGTGACACAGGGTGGGCCGCCCCCTCTAGAGGCTCCAGGGGAAGGATGAGGGGGCCCTCCAGTCAGGGCTCCAGGGGAAGGATGGGGGACCCTCCTCTCAGGGATCCAGGGAAAGGATGGGGGACCCTCCCCTCGGGGCTCCAGGGGAAGGATGAGGACCCTCCACTCGGGGCTCCAGGGGAAGGATGGGGGGCCCTCCTCTCGGGGCTCCAGGGAAAGGATGGGGGGCCCTCCACTTGGGGCTCCAGGGGAAGGATGGGGGGCCCTCCTCTCGGGGCTCCAGGGAAAGGATGGGGGGCCCTCCTCTCGGGGCTCCAGGGGACACTGAGGCCCAGGGCTGGCAGGGATGGCACTTCCCTGCCAGTCACAGGGGCAGAGGTGTGGCACCTCCTGGACTAGAACATGAGACTGAGGCTGGGAAACAGGAAGCTGGGGACCCATCCCAGACCTGCAACAGCACCTGCCACCTCTCCAGCAGGTGGCAGTACCCGCACAGCCTGGCCCGCAGCTCAAGGGGTCGGGGAATCAGTGGCAATCAGCTGGGTCACTGAGGGCTGGGCCCAGGGGCCAGAAAGGCCTCCACAGGCCAACAAGGCCAGATGAGACATTCCTGAAGGTGGAAGAGGACGCCCTGGCAGAGGAGGGTGGGCGGGCAGAACTGGACGGAGCCTCCCAGCCAGAGGCCCCGGGGGATCCAGGCGTCTCCTCGCTGCAGAGGCTCCGCTGCTGGGCCCTCACTCTCTCCAGTTGCCAGACAGGCCCCTCCTGACACCAGGAGAACAGCCATGGGGCCCGAAAGAGGCCATCCAAGTTGGTGCCCACAGATGGCACACATCCAGGCCCTGACCATGCGCCGAGGGTCCAGACCATGGACACCAAGGGCACAGACCCCGCCACTGTGGTCAGGCATGTGGGGACACAGCCGACGGGAAGCGAGAGTGAGGACAGCGGTCACGCACGTGGGGACACAGCTGATGGGCAGCTCTGGTGGCAGGAAGATGTGGGTGTGCCCTGGGGTATGAACCTCACTAAGAGGCAGTGTCCTCCCCTTCTCCTTGACACTGGCCTCCCAGGGGACATGGAGAGTGACAGCTCACCCTGCCCTCTCCCCACCACAGCTCCTGTCACCTGGGCATGGCCCAAGCACCCTGACCTGGAGTTGGGACACAGCACCCGAATTTGGGTTCCCTCTGTGGTATATAAAGTGTCACGTTCCCCTCCACCTCCCCTGGTTCAGGATTCTTCAGCATCCTGAACGGAGGATCTGAGGTTCGTGAGGCTGGGGGACCAGGGAGGACGGGACACAGAACTGAGGGCGCAGCTGCCAGCGGGTGGTGGGGTTCAGAAGCAGCGGTGCCTTCACATGGCAGAGAGGCCTGTGTGGGGCATGTGAGCTGCCCCGCTGCCTGAGCAGGAAGCCTGAGGCCCTGAAGCACATGGCAGTCGGACATGGGACAGGGGGACAGTGCAGTGTCTGTGCAGGTGGCAGCATCCCAGGGGCAGGAGCACACTTGGGAGCCCGTGAGAGGCTTGCCCTTAATGCCTTGCAGGCAGGTGGGCCTGTGGCGGAAGGCAGGCAGGTGGGAGAGAAGGCTGGACGGGGCCTTCAGCAGCTTCCGGGAGCCCTGGGACGCAGCTGCTGTGGCCTCCTCCTCATGGACCAGGACGGAGCCACTGGCCCTGCTGCCTGGTGAAAGGGCAGGAGGGACGGGACTTGGGGAAGGCCCCTGGGAACAACTGCCTGCAGAGCACCCCTGGTGCCCCCAAACTGTGCTGGGGGCCCAGCCGGCCTGACCCCCACTCAAGGCAAGGCCCTCGGGTTCCCAGAGGGAGCCCCAGCCCCGCGCATGCTCCCGCCACCAATGACAGACCGCAGGGCCTCCTCTGCCCTCTTCCCAGCCTCCGGCGGGAATCCCAGTGGGGGTTCTTTCAACGGGGGGCACCTCAGGGCCCCACGACCTCAGAGAAAGGTTCCTGGGTGCCCGCGCGCACCCACACTCAGACGCTTCCTGACAGCCCCTCCCAGCAGAGATGGGCGGCAGGCCCCACGTGGCGGCCTGGTCACGGGGAAACGGGGCAGCGCGGGGAAGCTGGGCACACGCTGGTGTGGCCCTGGCCCCCAGCACCCGCCCGGGCCCCGCAGGCCGCACTCACACTTGTCATTCATGAACCTCCGGCAGAACTCCTGGAAAGTGCCTCTGTAGCTCATGGTGCGCAGGGAGCGGTGGAACTGGTAGTAGGACACCACCAGGTCCTTGGGGTTCCGCGCCATGTAGATGACCTGCAGGCCCAGGGCGGTGAGGCCGCGCTCCCGCGCCCCGGCGGGCACCCGCAGCCCCTCTCCCGGGCCACCCCCACCCAGTGCCCGCCCAGTGCCCGCCCCGTGCCCGCAGCCCCTCTCCCGGGCCACCGCCCGCCCCCATGCCCGCTGCCCCTCTCCCACACGGAGACCCACTCCTGTGCCCACAAGCAGGCGCCCCCGCTCCACTGGCAACCGCTCGCCTGTCCTGCATGACAAGGGCTGAGCCCGTCATCTGTTTCTGACCCCTGGCACTCCTTGCAATCTGGGAGATGGAAACCACGGCCCTGACCCCGGGATGAGGGAGGCAGGCCTCACGCAGGGCAGACGTAGGGCAGCCGTGAACCCCGCCTTGCAGGCAGGTCCATGTTCGCGGTCACAACATGAGACGTGTGGGCTCCCCACCGGCGCCGGGGAGCGGTCGAGGGTACCTTGGAGTCTCCGTCATGCAGGTCGGAGGGCAGGAAGCGGTAGGGGAGGTGGCTTTTGATGAGGCGCGGAGATGTCAGCTCCTGCAGGGGACACAGGGCAGAGGGCAGGGGCTGGGAGGGGCTCTCGGAGGCGTGGCTCTCACTCCAGTCCCCTCTCGGACGAGCACTCCCATGACACCTCACGAGACGCCACGTCCCTCGGCTGGACCTGGGCACCCCAGCCGGAGCCCACCTGTCACGTCGGGCTCTGCTCCAAGGCCTGGGAGCCCTGACCTGACCCGAACGGAGGGTGTTGGACGGCAGGCGGACGGAAAGGTCTGGCACGTGGCAGGCAGGCCGCCGGGCCTGCTGCTCGTCTCTGGGTGCCAAACACCCCCGCGAGGGCCCAGAGGCACCTTCTCACACCCACCTCCTTCCCACCTCCCTGCCACACGTGCCCCGACCCCAATCCAGGGTCAGGTCCGTCTCTGGCCTGGCGTCTCTCGGGGGACCCAGGCTCTCTGCTGCCGGCCCCGAAGCACCGGGGTGACTGGGAAGCGCCCCGCCCCAGGGTACCTTGATGATGTCCAGGCCGGGCTGTGGGTACTCGAGGACCGGGAGCTGCTCGTCGATGTTCATCAGCCCGATCTCGTCGGGGTCGGCGCCCTGGCTCACCAGGTAGACCACCTCCTGCAGCAGGCTCGTGCCTGTGGACGCAGAGGCCGTGGGGGCGCTCAACGCTCAGGGGACACCACCCGCTGGCCACACGCTGGGCAGCGGCCCAAGCGGGGCCCAGGAGGGCAGGAGTCCCATGGGAGAGCGCCGTGGCCAAAGCCCGCCTATGCGGCGACCACGGCCAACCCGCCTGCCCGGGCTCACGGGACACGCGGTGCCTGCCTGTGTCACACACAGCAGAAGAGACCACCAAGAGCCCCAAACCACGCTGGGTAAAGACCTGCCGGAGGAGGAGAGCGTGTCCACATCCCCGTCCCACTCACTCGTGGGGCCTCCCAAGGGCTACAGACCCGCTGACCTAATCCCTTCCTCGAAAAGTGCCCGGGGATGCCTCACGGGTCTCAGGAATTGCTGCCCCACTGGCCAGCAAGGCCCCAAGTTTGCCACCCCAGCCCCTGGGGTGCAGGCACCCCCCACCCCGCAGTGAGCACTCCCAGCTGCACGGCGAGCCCCCCACCCCAGCCCCACGCCAGCACATGCAGCAGGAGGGACAGCAGGGGCCCAAGACACGACAGCAGCCGGCCAACCGAGCCACGGGGCAGAGCCTGGGGCCCAGCAGGGCACCGCGATGAGTTAGCGGGACGGGGTACGCCTGGGGAAGCCAGCTCCCTGCATCTCCCAGCCCAGTGTGGACCCCGAGGCCCAGGCTTCAGCCCAGGTCACCAGCGAGCCCAGGGCTGTCTCCGCTCTCACTATCTGGCCTCTGGAGAGAGTGACAAGGCTGGTCAGGCCAGCACCTTCCCTCCAGGGGCATGCCGGTCTCTGCTGCTGGACCCTCGGGCCACACCCTAAACACGCTGGCTGACCCCCCGCAGTGAGACCCCAGGAGCCGCGCCCACTGCAAGCTCATGCAGGCGCCCCTAGGCCTCCCCCTGCTAGTCTCTGCAGGCCCACTGCCACCCCCATGTCCTGGTGGCACCCTGGACACTGGCGTGAGCTCCTCGCAGCCCCATCCACGCTCGCTGGCATCTTGGTCCAATCTGGGTCCTCCCTTCTGCCTGAATGACTTGGACTTCACCTCTGATGGAGTCACCGCCCTGGAAGCCTTTCCCGATCCCCTCGTCTGTTCAGGAGCCTTCCTGCCTTCCTGCCCACTGCTCCTGCGCATGGCAGGGGGCAGCTCCCCGGGCTGGGCACTGGCTCAGCGTGGCTCCATCTTAGCGCTGCAGTGACACAGTCCCCAAACCAGAGGCTGAACCCACACGGACTGTGGCCCACAGTTCTGAGGTCCAAGGTCCCACAGTCCTGGGGCCCTCGAGGTGCCAGCAAGACCGTCCGCTCCGGGGCTCCGAGGAGAATCCGTGCTCCGGCCTGTCCTGCTCCCAGTCTCCTGGCGCCACCCTCTCCCACCTCTGCCTGTACCAGGGTCCTGGCCACACCGAGGTCCCCGGACATCCAGGAAAAGCCCAGCTGAAGGGCAGCTGAGTGGCACCCCAGGCCACGCGGGAGGCGAGAGGCACACCTGCCGCAGGGGTGAGGACTCGAGCAACCGAGGGGCTGTCACACTGTCCGTTGTATCCTAACACCTGACAGAGCAGGTGCAGGAACAACAGGCCAGAGAAACTCACGGACACAGCCCAGAGGCCGGGAAGGGTCTTGCGACACCAGCCTGGCCTGAAACCCTCCACACGTCCACCCGACCCAGGTCAACTCTCCTCAGCCTCAGAGGTTCCTGCCCCAGGTCCCCCCCAGAAGGGGGCATGTGCAGCGCCTGTCCTCTGCATAGGACCAGCTCACAGTCCATCTGGTGGTCTCATCACCACAAGGGGCATGTGCCCAGCACCCGTCCTCCGTTGAGCAAGCCCGCGCTGAGGGCCGGCCTCCCCTCCTGGAAAGTGGGCGGTGCCCCTCCCTTCTTTCCGGGCTGCTGGGATCTGAGGAGACCTCGAGGGCACCTGCTTAGGGCCAGAGCGGTTCCATACAAGTGAGAATGGGCTCCAACACCACGATGGACACCGCTTCCCAGGACCACATGCGCAAGGACGTCCCCACCACAGCTCTGCTGAGTGAACCAGCACTCCAGCCACGTCCCTGCCGTCCCAGCCACACTCATCACAGCTAACACCTGGCAGTGCGGGTGCCAGCAGGAGCCAGAGGGGATCTAAGCGCCTGCTGACACGGACAAGGAGACCGACGTTCAGACTTGTGTGGATGATGAGACCGAGGTCCAAGATGGGAAGTGGGCATCACACCTAAGTGGGAACCCAAGTCTGTGGGCCCTCTCTCCCCGGCCGGGCAGGCGGGGGACCCTGCGCACGTGCTGCAGGGCTGGTGGGTGCCGGCCAGAGCCATGCTGGAACCCCCCCCTCCCGCAGCCACCAGGACATGCAGACAAAAGCTAGTGCAGGCCAAGTAGACCCTGTGCCCAGCTGTCCCCTGCACTCTGATCCTCGGGGAAAGGCGAGCAGGAGACGGAAGCTGGCCTGACTCCCACACGGCCTGGCAGGGGCAGCAAGGAGCTGGGGTCTCAAAGCAGAACCAAGCAAGGGCAGCAGGCACGAGGACTCGCTGAGGGGGCCCAGCGGCAGGCTTCCCGACAGGTCCACCAAGTTCTCGGTGGACACCTCTCTGTGGGGGCAGCAGCTCACCAGACACTGGACCTCTGGACCCGCCTGTCACAGCACTGGGCAGCAACCCAACAGGATTCCCAGCAAAACACTAGGGACCAAGGAGGCCGCACTCTCAGACAGAACCACTCAGAACAGGGTCCTCGACCACGAGGGTCCGGGGGCTGGGACCATTTGGAATACTTTTATTTTCATGTCCGTCATTCACCAGAGTCATACTTGTATCACCTTTGGAAGTCGGAAGACCCACAGTCCTCCTCCCCAGCCCAAACCCACAGCCAGAGCAGCCCCGACGGCGCTGACGTGCCAGTCGGCGTGAGCTCGACGGGCTGCGGATTCCCCACGAAGGGCGCTGAGGGCCAGCCCAGCTCCCACACAGAAGCAACTCGGCGCGGGCAGCGGTGCACGTCTGCGGCTGAGTCCACGTCGGCGCTCTCCGCTCGTAGTGTGACTGCTGCTCCTCACAGACCTTCCCCTGTGGTGAAAGGTCCGGCCTTTGCGCACTGAGTTTTCCAGAGCTGTTAGCGCTTTCTCCACCCCTTGGAAAGGCCAACGCATGGGGCGCTCTCCCAATTCTGCTTACTTTGGGGGGACAGCCCCGCCCCTGCAACTCTCCCCACTCTCTTCCTGGGATCTCCCTTGGGCCGGGCTAGAGGCTGTCCTTTCTCCGTGTGTCCCTCCCGGCTGGTGTCCTCTCTCCCTTGGAGACACCGACTCCCTCGCTGCTTCCTGAGCGGAGACCGGACGGGCCTGACTACCCGACATGGCCATGGCCTTGGCTACGGGGCCCCAGGGAGACCTTCTCCCGTAGAACCGTCCTGCACTCTGGCGTCATGCTGAGTGCGGCACTCAGTTCCAGGCCTTTGTAGGCGAGGGTGTCCCGGCGTCCTCCCCGCAGCGTCTCCTCCCCACTGTCTGGGCTTCGGTCTGGCCTTCTGCTCCTTCATGCACACGGGGCCCGCGGGCTCCTGCCATTCCCCTCGGGTCCCAGAGCCCAGCAGTTCCAGCTGCAGCCACTCAGATGCTCCGTTCTTTCTGAACCCTGAGATCTTCCGATTGCCTCGTCCTTTGCTATCATTTTGTATAACTGTTGTCAACTTGTCAACTTTCGGGGAGTGTCTTCTGCTTGACTGCACAGCTCATGCTGAGGGTTTGAAGTGTCAGGAAGCTCCCAGCCCCAGGGTTCCCTCTGCCTGGCGTCCTGGTTCTGCCTGGCACAGGCGCCTTCTGAGCACAAGCGGCATCTACCTCCCAGGAGGGCACGGAGAGGTAGGGCGGGGTGTTATCTCTGCCCTGCACATTGGCTTCGCTTCTTCTGAGGTCCTTTTTCTCCCTTTTGTTTTGCATTTTCAGGTCTCCGTCCTTCATACTGGAGTCTTGAAGGTCTACTGACCTTGAACTCTCACGGTCAGTCAGTCCTGCACCGGACCTCTGTGGGCAGAAGGGCCCACATGAAGTAGCCGCCTGGGGGCTCCCCAGAGGTGGGAGAAAGTGAAAACACTTACAGACCTCTTCTTTGGGGTCAGTTTCTCCAGAGAAGATGTCCCCACACAGGGGGGCCTGCATGCGGGGTACGTGCTGAGGCTCCAGGTGAGCCACGGGGCCACGGGAAGGAGGGGACAGTGAAGTGGGGCCGGCAGCATGCTGGGCACGGGCACAGTGCCACACACCTGGGCACCTTCAATCCTGACTTCCCTGTGAAATGCAGCACCTTGGCCCACGTGTGCAAGAGGAGGAAAAAGAGACTTAAAAAGGGGAGCACCTCACCCCAAATCACAATTCAGGCCAGGTCTTTATAGTACCCCCTCCTCCAGTGCCTGCTTACGTGTCCTGCCCCTCGGAGGCCACCTCTGCTTTCACCTCAAGCCAATGCACCTGCTTCCCATCTCCACGAAGGAGCCGGCCAGGAAATGCCAGGAGCAGAGGATGGTGAGCAAGCACCTCCCCCAGGAGGGAGACCCCTGAGCTCTGTCCACACATCCCTCGAAGGGCCCCAGCAAGGAGCCTGTACCTGGCTTCCCTGCCCCAGCTCCCACTCTCAGGGGCCTGCCCCGCCCATGGGAGAGCAAACCACCAGGACAGGAGCCCCGGTGCAGGCTTCCACATCTGAAGTCATGGCTGACCTCCTAACCCTGGAGCCAAGCAGGACTCAGCCCCTCAGTCACCTGCTCATCTCTAAGGTATGAGGATGGCCACACCCACTAAATGCCATGACCCAGGTGACTCACAAAGGCCCTGCCTGGCCTTGGAAAGCATCAGCAGTGTGACTCTGGTGCTGGGAGTGACGCTGGCCATGGTGCTGGGAGTGACGCTGGCCATGGTGCTGGGAGTGACGCTGGCCGTAACGCTGGCCATGGTACTGGCCGTAACGCTGGCCATGGTACTGGCCGTAACGCTGGCCATGGTACTGGCCGTAACGCTGGCCGTGGCGCTGGCCGTGGTGCTGACCATGCTGCTGACCGTGGTGCTGACCATGCTGCTGACCGTGGCTGTGGCTGAGGTGTCTACTCCCAAACGCAGCTCTCAGAGAGATGCGCCTGCGGAGCCAGAAACCTGGGCTCTACCCCCACACCTGTTTCTTCTCCAGCACCAGCTTCTCCTTCAGCCTCAGTTCCCACCTGAAAAGGGCTTCAGCAGCGAAGCTGTGAGGGTGGCAGGACAAACCCAGCAACGGTGACAGGGAGCCCTCTCACCTCCCAGTCTGCCTGAGCTTGAGAAGAGCAAATGCCATCACCCAGTCCTTCGCACGGCCTGGTGAGGGTGGGGTCCTGGGAGATCCTGGCCTTCAAGGCAGAGCAGTCATGTGCCAGAAGCACGCAAGCATGCATGCAAAGCCCAAGCCTGAGTCGCTGGCTTCCCGATGACTGGTTTAGCTTCCAGAAATCTGTTTAGTCTGCAAAGCTGGCCTGAGGGTCCTTCCACCTCCCAACAGCTCTTCTCTTAGTGGCTCTGGAGTCCCACACTGGGTCCCCCTCCTAGCTAACAGCAGAACATCAAGGTACCAGCACCCTGCCCCACACCCCAGGAGTTGCAGACAACACTGCCACCCCATCTGTCAGGCACTGGGAGCTGTGATGCCACCCCAGAATGCAGAGCGCTGAAGGGGACTCCCACAGTTACAAGGAGACCTCCCCTGACTCAAGCCCATTGAGCTGAAGCTGCAGAGCAGCCAGGAGGTGGAAATCCCAGGAGAGATGGCCTTCCAGAGACAGGTCTGCAGGAAGGAAACTCAAGCACCATGCATGTGAGGAGGAAGAATTCAGGTAATGCTTACAAACCCACAGGTTCATGGGGGCTCACAGAGCCAGAGACAGGAGAGGTGGCAGGCAACACTCTTCTCTGTGGACCACACAGGTGCTGGGGAGGGGGCCCAGAGGTATCAGTGTACACTGCAGAAAAAGGAAAATCCCTGCCAGGATCCAGGAAAAAAACAAAAGCCTTTCAGTCACTAAAGGGCTGGTAGGCCCACTGCCCTTCAGGACACTGGGAAGATAGGAGACAGCAAATGAAACAGCAGGAGAAAGGCGCAGCTGGAGAAGGAGTGACAGAGAAAAACTGACCCCAAGAGAGAGGCAGGAAGCCCTCCCTGGGCCTGTCAGGAATCCCTAAACAGTGGAGGAGATGTGAAGTGCTTTCCTGCACAAGAGCTGCCATAGAGGTGGAGTTGGCTGTCACTCAAGGGAGCAGGGCCACTGAGGAAGGCCGAGCAAGCCCAGGAACTCAGAGCCTGGCCAGTACTGTGCTGGGTCAGGAGGGACTGAGGATCCCTCTCAAAACCTGACTCTCTGAGTCAGTCAAACAGAGCAGACCCACACCCCAGAGAGGAAGGCGAGCACAGGAAGAATCTGTTCAAGACTCAAACCAAAAGCTGAAGGTGGGGCAGGAATACTGAGGAAGAACCCTGGGGACCCAGTCCCATTCCAGGCACAGGGCGACACTACAGGAATCAAAATCAGGGGTCCCAGGGGTGCCCACTCCAATCAAAGTGACAGCCCACACTAAGGGCCTGGTGGGAAAGGGCTGGCCTGTTTCCAAGTAGAAATGTGGTGGACCTGTCTTTAATGTCACACACTACATCCAGCCTTTGGTCAAAAGGAACTTCTTGTGAAAAAGGCAAGGAAAAATACCCGCTATCAAAGAGACAAAGCAACAGAATGAGGCTCGGAGCTTGAAATAAGTCTGATTGATTAGTCAGAGGTGTTTGTGGGTGGGAAGCATAAACAGAGAGGGATTTTCTGCAGGAAGACGGAAGCTGGACATGGAAATGCTGGGGGGCCACCCACAATGACAAAAATGTAGGATGCTTTCAATGGGCTCAGCAGTAGACTTGATGCCACAGAAGAAAACCAGTTTATCTGGAGATGGGTTTACAGAAATGGCCCACATTGAAACACGAAAAGAAAAAAGGGTGAAAAAGGAGGACATCCTAGAGTTGTATGACAAGCCGACATATTGCAATTGGCATCTCAGAGGGAGAGAGAACAGGACTGCAGAAATGCCTGCAGAGGCAATGGCTGAGAATTTTCACAAAATAATGAAAGGCATCAAACCACAAGTCCCAGAGACCCTCACTCAGGATAAGACTTGCCACCCTGGAAAAAAAAAATCAAACCAAAACAAAACAAAACTAGACACATCCTGTTCGAAGTGCTGAAAATCGAAGAGAGAGAGAGAGAGAGAGAGAGAGAGAGAGAGAGAGAGAGAGAGAGAGAGAGAGAGAGAGAGAGAGAGAGAGAAATCCCGATGCAGTCAGGGCAGAAAGACCCAATTCACAGAGGACAAAGACCACAGCCCACTTCTCATCAGAAACAACACTGGCCCTTCCCAGAGTGACAGCCCACACTGACAGTCTGGTGCTGAAAGGGTGCTTAGTGCCATTCGCCACAGATGATGGGGTTCTGAAGAGGGACATCCTCAGGAGGTGTCAGAGGGAGAGGACGGAGGGAAGAGTGCACTGGACAGAAGGAGCAAGACAGGCACGAATGTACGGGCAGGTCCAGAGTGAGGAGGAGGACAGGGGACAAGCCTGAGCATCGCCTGAGGGCATCGGGGCTCCGGAAGAGGATGTGAGGAAGTGACCATGGCAGCTCTGTGTTCTTAGAGGCATCCCAGCTGCAGACTGAGGGGGAACTGGGGGCAGTTTAGGAGAGGCCACTGCACACTCCAAGTGAGAGAGGAAGACCCCAAAGACAGCAGGACTGAAAGGGGTCCGATCACCAGGCCTGGACCCACAGAAGCAGCAAAGTGAAGTGGGGACGGGGTTGCGGCCTTGCTGAGAGGAATGAGCAGTGAGACCCAGCAGAGGAGTCTGGCATCGGGTCCAGGCCCCTTCCTCTCCCACAGGTGTCATGGATGCTCCCAGGGGCCACCACTCTTTGTCCAGAGCCCCGTGGGTGCTCTTCAGGCTTTCCCTGCCCAGCCCCACAAAGTGAGGAGAAATGATTCCCACCAGCCACCAGCCAGGAGCTTGGATGCCCAGCCCAGCCCAGCCCAGCTTCAGAGCCTCTGGGTTGGGTGGAAACAGTGACAGGGGACAGAGGAATGAGGGGAGGGGAAGGACAGCACAGTTTATGAGCCTGCGCCCTCTCCAGGGCAGGACGGTGGCCACAGCAATGCTGACCTGATGGTGGGGCTGGGTCGGGGGTGCATTCAAGCCCATCTCAGAACAAGCATGTGCTCTGGGGGTGGCCAGTCCCTCAACCCTGCAGCCCTCTTCCTGAGCCTAAAGCTCCATGGTTATAAGGGAGCCAGGGAGATGCAGGTGTGAAACCTGAGAGAGAATGGGCACGGGACGGGCACCAATTAAAGGCTTCCATCCCCACCGTCTGTCTGCATGTCTATAGGGGAAAACAGCACACGCCAAGGCGCCCGCCCACCCTTTCTCACGGGCCCTGGTCTGGCCACAAAAAGGAAGTGATCGCAGAGTGTTCTCAGGCTCCAACAAGGAAGGGGTGGGACAGGGACTCTAATTCACCCAGGTCCTCTCTTCCAAGTCCCAGCCTGCCCCTCCATGCAGCCTGCTCCCCACCTCCTCCATGCAGTCCCCCAGTGAGCCTGGTCCTCTGAACCCCACTTCCTGACCCTGAGAATAACCTTAACTTCTCATTGGCTTTCAGCATTAGGGGTCTGGCTTGCCAGTGTCACTGCAGGTCCCTTGAGGACAGTGTCACTTCATCTGCACCACCACCCGCCCACGTCTCCTGGGCCGGTGGCATGCACAAAAGCAAACTAAGACACACATCCAGCCTAGTTTCTGCATGCCCAGGTCTCCCCCAGTCTCTCCACCCACAGCTGTCCTAAATGTAAGACGCGGAGGAGTCCAGCAGGCCATCGTGAGCAAACCGGGGCCGCGGGGACGGGGCGCAGGCCGTGCTGTGAGCCAGGCCCTCCCTCGCTCCAGAGCAGGAACAGGCACATCCCTTCACCACCGGCGCGTCACAGGGAAAATAAGAGCAGGCCGCACACTCTCTGGCCAAGTCAGGACAAACTCCGAGGCAGTGCTCTGTGCTCGGGACAGGCCACACAGCCACGCTGCCCACCAGCACACGGGTGCGGACTGTCATAGGCCTTTCTGACACCACGGGGCTAACACCGCAGTCCTGGGGCGGGGAGGCGGTGGGGCAAATGCAAACGGGGGTCCTCCTGGGGAAGCGCAGAAGGCTCCAGTCCCGCAGAGCTCCCGTCAATGAGGGGACTGATGACCGCTGAGTGTCCAATATGGTGGCACTAGCCCCCCGGAGCTGCCATGCGGCCAGGGTTCCGATGAGCCGACTCTGAATTTTATTTCATTTCACTGTATTTCATGCAGTGGAGGCTGCTTCTCTGAACAGGACAGGGCTCACCTGTCACCTGGGCTCAAGAGTCAAAACATGCAAAGCTCAGCACGGCAGGAAGCGTGGAAAAGCACGGGTGGGAGACAGGTGGCCCGCGGCCCAGCTCCTACTGCCTTCCCACCTGAAATCCCCGCCCAAGGAACCCTGCTCCCCATGGCGGGGCACCCTGCCGGCCCGGCTATGACCACCTGTGGGTTGATTGTGATTGTCTAGACTTGAACATGAAAGCCCAAGGACACCCTGCTGAGGCCAGAAAGGGGGCCCCCGCTGCTCCTGGAGGTTCATCCCAATCCCAAGCGACCACCTGCCTATCTCCAGCTGACTCTGCTCACTGAGGACAGGCCCCAGATGGGACATCTCTCTGTCCCTCTCGGCACCAAGAAAAGCATTTGGGAACAACAGATGCTCAGGAGTGAAAATGGGTCGATATGACCCTCTCTGCTCACCGCCATTCCACTTGTCCCCACGAGGGCCATCAGGGTGGCAAGGTGGTCTCCCCACCCCTCCAGAAACACAGCTCCAAGGGTCTGTCATTTGCCCGGGCTCAGCTGGCAGTCAGCAGTCAGCAAGCCCAGGAGTCCAGCCCCACAGGCAGGCGCTCACCTCTACACCTCAGCCTCTGACAGGCCCGCTCCTAGCAGAGCGGGGCCAGGGCGGCAGGAAGGGAGGAACAGGGAAAGGGCTGAGCAGGCATCTGAAGCCTGCCTGCGATGACGCAAAGCGGTGACAAACTGTCAAGTGTCCGGGCAGGTGCCACACAGCATGAGGAAGGCAGGCTCCAGCTTCCTCGGCACTCTCCAAAGGGAACAGGACCTGAAGGGCTGGGCACAGGCTGGGTAGGGACCCGGAGAGATGACTAGGGGCAGCTTAGCGACTCTGGGCCAGTTCTGCCTCGTCTGGGTCCCACAACAGGGTCCCAGGGGCTCAAACTCACTAGGGAGGGTGCTCTTCCTGCAGCACCAGCTGCCTGTGGAACGGACCCCCGGGAATCGGCCCCCTTGATCATGTCACATGACGAACTTTACGGACAGTGCGCGGGAGAGGGAAGGGCTCACTCACCCTGTCACCACCGAACAGAACGGGCACAGGAGGGCTGGCACACGGCTGAGAGCCACAGCACCATGCCCCCACTTCCCTCTAGGCAGCCTGGGCCTGCCAGGTGGCAAGGGCCCAGCCCTGAGGCTCCGCTCCCCCAGGTGGACAGAGCCCAGTCTGCTCTGGTGCTGATGGACACTCAGGGCTGCAGCCTCACGTGCAGAGCAGCAGAGTCGGCAGAGCTAGTCCTGGGGGTGCAGCCTGGGGGGAGGTCACATGTGCAGGCAGACAGACTGGGTAAGAGTGGGTCTGCAGAGGCCACAAACTGCGGGGAAGTTCACGTGGTTTTACAGAAGCAGCCCTCCAGGGCCGGGTAAGGAGGGATGGCACAAATGTTGGGAGGCCAGGGCATGTTGTCCACCACCAAGGGAGGGAGCCCCTCGCTTACACTCCCCCTTGTTTGTCTCTGAAAGATGCCTGTGCAAACAGGATGTGAGTTCAGCCCACCTAGGAAACGTCCTTAGCTCACACCTCACTCCCCGCCAGGTGCCCACAGAGGCCCCAGTGCAGGGTTCCTGCAAAGCATCCCCCACAGGCCCAGGAACACAGATGTCCAAGACCTGACTCCATCCACCTACTTCACCCCTCGGCCTCCATGTCCTGTAAATGAGCGGGCAGCTCGGAACCGCCATCCCCAGTAACATCATCTACAAAGGACTCAAAGCCAAGCTGCCCCTGATCTGTTGGGAGGTAGGTCCTGTGCTCAACTGACATTAGTCTCTACTGATTCCATTTAACATGGGGGTCCAGAGTGCCCCCCCACACACCGTTAGGAGTGACATCTATGGCTCACAGTTCGGGTGAGGGGCTGGGGACAGCAGTGAAGAAAGTCCCAGGCCAGACAGCAGCCATGCATCTTCCCCAGGACAGCTGGCAGTACTGCCAGACTTTCCCCCAATGCTCCCCCACTCACCCTACCCTGAGGCCCTCCCCAACTTTCCTCAGAGCAGGCCTGCCCGCCTCCGGGTGTGGGGGGCTCTGCTCAGCAATGATGACCAAGGGTGCAGCCCTTCCGGCACCTGCCCCCTCTTGTCCAACATGACCTCCAGCTGGTCACCTCCCCACAGGCCACAGACGCACTGTACTGTGTGGAGTCAGGCGGCTTCCTCCTCCCTAGCCAGGGGCACCAAGGGAAACGCGCAGTTCTGTTCAAAAAACAGGAAAGCTGCCTCTTTGCCCTGCACACCCCAGAAGAAGCACGTCAAGACACTCTCTTCCGTCAGGGTCCTGAACACAGGCGGGCCTGGCTCTAAATCTCAGCTGGGCCACTCACATCAGCTGTGTGACCTTGGGCAAGCTACGTACCTCCTCTGAGATTTAACGCCCAGTCAGTGGGGTGGTCACCTCTACCTTACATGTCCTGAATATGACATCAGTTAAGGCAGGCAAACGTGAGTGCCAGAGTGACACGGGCGGCTCTGCAACTCGGGAACCTCCCTGCCACGCACCGGGCAGTGCCGGTCCCATCCCCCACCGGGGCCCACCCACGGGAGAGGAGAGACGCAGCCGGCTGCACCCCCTTCCCAGCTGAGCACCAGGCCGCTGCACTCATCACAGGCTGAAAGGAGTCCAGGCACAGAGACGGGAAGCGACTGCCCAAGGTCACACAGCCCCCGGGAAAACGGGAAGGGAAGCCGGGAGGGCTGGCGGCCCTGGATCCGGGCCGCACAGGCTCCGTCTTCAGGGACGCTGTGCGGTCAGGATGCCCGGGCCCACCGCCCAAGGTCTCGGCACGGCTTCCCCGACGCAGGCCGGCCGCCCCGCGCGCCCCGCCCCGCCAGGCCCCCGGCGGGCACCCTCCCCGACGGGCAGCGGCGCGCGGGCGGCGTCTGCGGCGCTCACCCGACTTGGGGTAGGTGACGATCCACACGTCGCTCGGCCGCACCGGGAAGTTGGCGATCTCCTCCATCTTCCCGCGGCAGAAGGGCGGCAGCCGCACGCCGTGGAACTCGAAGTACTTGCTCTCGAACTCGCCCGGCGTGCTGGGGGTCTCGGCCTCGCTCTCCGCCATGCCGCCCGCCCGCGCCCGCCCGCGCCCGCCCCGGCCCGCACGCGCCCCGCCGCCGCCCCGCGCCTTGCGGCTGCTCCGCGGGCGTGACGTCACGGCGCCGCCCGGCCCGCGCCCCGCCCCGGCCGGCGCGGGGGCTGCGCTCCGCCGGTATGACGTCATGGACCCCGCTGCGTGCCGCGGCCCTCCCCAGACATGACGTCATGGAGCCGCGGGCCGCGCCCCGCCGCCCGAACCCACCGGAGGGCGGGCCGACCCTGCCCTGCTCTGTTCCCAGCGGCCGTCCTCGGATCAGTGATCCTGTGGCTCAGCCCTCCACACAGACTCCTGAGACAGACCAGCTGGAAGTGCCTTAAAGATTCACTCACTGCTTCAAATGCTAAGGGAGCACCTGGCCTCTGGAGGCACTGAGATATCAGGCAAAAGAACTGGCGCGATGGAAGCTTCCTTGTTAAATAAGTTCAGAGAGGGATGGGTGCTAAGAAAATAGGCTTGATAACATCCTGGGGGCGCCAGCCGACGAGTTGCAGATTCCAGGGCCAACCTCAGACTAAACACTCTCAGAATAGCGCCCCCAGTTCTTCATTTAATAAGGGACTTCTCCTGCAGACGGCAATTCAGGAATGACCGCATTCCAAACAACACAACCCCTCATCCACTCGGTCACTCAAGCACTGAGCTCTACTGCCTGCCCGGGACTGGGAGACCACAAAGATGAGAACGATGCTCCCAGACCGGGGTGCTCGGCTGTGACAAGGGAACAACCGTCTCCAGCCCTGGGTGCTGCCCATGGAGGTGAACAGACAAGCACACCAGCAAAAGTCTGGAGCAGAAAAGATGGACAGGACCTCCTTGTCGAGTCTCACTCTGGACCGAAATGCTTGATCCTGGCAAGAGAGACCCAGCTTGGGCTAAGAGGTATAGACCGTGGCTACTCTCAGCAGAGTGAGCAAAGAGGACAATCCATCCTGATGCAGAGGCTTCTGGTTATCTTTGTAAAAACTATACACCCAAGACATCGTGACAGGCAGGTAAGTAAGGGCACGAAGGCAGCTAGCCAAAGGCTAGAAGGGTTGGGTAAGTGAATAAATGTGTTGCTATGTCGGATCAGGATCTTCGTTAGGGGAAGAGGCAAGGAAGAACCCTGGTAGTGGATTGGAATCAGAGGCATTGACATGAGTTTATTATTTTAAAAGAGATCTATTTCTTATCTTTACTGAAAAGGCCCTTAGACACTGGTATTCCAATAACGTTGTCTGTTCAGTGCCCACACCTTGATCTCTAGATACTTTCACCCAAAGGAACCAGGGTTTCTTAGACAAAAATCGATATCAGAGTTGGGCAAAATATGTATAAGGTGAGCCTAAAATATCTTATTGGACCAAAAAAAAAAAAGACGGTGGGAGTTTGGCTTGATGTTTAATGGGAATCGGGTCTAAAGGACACAGGAGTCAGCTGACAAACCAAATCAGGAGCAGTGAGCAGTAACAAACCACATGTCTGTCACCAGTGAACTGGATAGGTTGTGACATATTTATACAATGGACCACTTACTACGCAGTGATTTAAAAAATGGAATCATCGCTCTACGCAGCAACACGGTACCTCGGGCAGTCAAATGATGAGCAAAAGCACTAAGCAGCCAAGATGATATGTTGGGCGACTCCATTCATATACAGTTCAAGGACAAGAGGTCACAAGAATGCTTTAATTTGGGCCAGGGGGAGGGCTGGACTGAGAATAGAGCCAAGAGTACCCTCTGGAGTGTTAAAAACATATCTTGCGCTCAGTGATGGCTATATGATGGTATAGACCAAACTGTAAAAGTATAGATAGTAAAGTCGCAGCTAAGTGTACGGGTGGAATAGACGCAGGTATAGGTACAGACAGAAATGCAGGGCCTGCTATAGAAGCAGCAGTCACAGGAGTTCCACGGGCTCTGTGCTCTGAAGAAGCTTAATGCACTGTGCTCACCATCCTGAAATTCTTACTCGTTTTGTTTGCCCTCGTGCTTTATCTGTGAAGTCTGACAGGGCTCACAAGTGGTCCCACCTCCTGCCAGTTTCCAGGACAGGTTCTTGACTGCCCACTCCCTGTCCTCTAGTATCCCAGCCTTGCTCTGCCCAGCCTCTCTCCTCACTCCTACCGGGCACCTTGGGCCCTGGCACAGGTGTGAAGTGTGGTCTGAGGCTCACACCCCATGGCACCTCGGTGTGAGGCATGAACGTAGCCATCCCCATCAGCTCTGTCCTACACTGGCACTGCCCAGCATATTCGGTTGCTGACTCAGCAAAGGCGAATCTGTCTCCCACGACTAATTCAGATGCCCATTTCTCTGGCACGGGTGCTATCATACCACTGGGGTGGTGGACCTCCAGGAGGGTTGAGGCTTGTGTTCCCCACTCCCAGCCAGGCACCAGGTGTTGGTCCCACAGCTAGTGGAGGAGAGAGGCAGCCCCTGGGTGCTCTCAGGGTCATGGGGCAAGAGCTCAGTTCCTATAAGCATCCTAGTAATGGAGGGAGGGACATCAGAAGCAAATAAAAAAACACCAGGACAGGTTGAAAGATTGTGGAAGAAAGGGAAAAGCTTTCTCATTTTAGAACCTTTAATGAGCTCTTTTCCTGCTTTCCGAACTAGAGGTCCACTGCTGTAATCTTGCAGCGGGACCCAAACCTTATGTGGGTACACATGTAAGGTTAGATTCTGTCAAAACCTACTGAGATATGCAGTTAAGATGTGCGCATGTGCATTATACCTAACAACCATATGCTGTGTGTGTATATATATACACTTATACATACATGAACATGTTTTAAATAAATTAGGAAAAGAATGATGGAAAAAAGAACCTATGATTCCTTACTGAAACTAAGAAAAATGAATGAATGAAGAGAAAAGATATAGCAATTCAGTCCAGTAAAAAGATAATTAACAAATAGAAAGGAAATGGAGTTATAAAGTGACAGTTAAGTAACCATCATAGTAATAATTCATTAGATAAATATGTCATTCAAAGTTAAAACTATCATTGGGTGAAAATTCACTGGGGAAAGGATCTGTTTTTCAATTTCACTGCATCTTTCTGTAGACTACTTCTCAGTTACAAAGGAAGAAAAATTATAGTGATGAAAGCCAACAGACACTATCTTAACCAAGTGATCAAAATAAACTTCCCTGATAACGTGACAAACGGACACCTTCTGCCTCCTTGTGATGTACTGAGGTCACAAAATCACTCTTGTGGTTTTTCTACCGCAAATGTATACTTTATCTAGTCATGAGGAAAGAATGCAAAACCTAACTTGAGGGACTGATCTGTACTCTTTGAAAGTATTAATGTCATCTTAAAAAAAGCTAGACGAACTATTCTATATTAGAGATTAAAACGAAATGCAACTAAATCAGTGTGTGACTCTGGATTGGAAACTGGATCATGGCAAGGATGGGGAAGCCCTAAAGGACATTTCTGGGACAATTTGAAACATGAATAGACTCACTATTAGTTGGTAATATTGCATTAATTTTAAATACATAAATTACAACATTGTACTGAATATATGTAAAATAAACATCTTTTTCTTAAGAGATACTTGCCCAAGTATTTGGGGGGGGGGCGGGGAGGTTAAGAAACACTATGTCTGCAACTTAATTTAAATGATTCTACAAAGAAGCATAATTATAACAATAACATGAAGGTACAGGGTCAGATAGGTTGAGAGAGAAAGAAAATGTGGCTGATGCCACAACTGGTGACTAGAGTTGATGAGATATGTTCATTGTTGTATTATTTTTCTATGACTGCTCTGACAAGTTTCCACACACCCAGTGACTTAAGCAACACGCATTTATTAGAGTTCTGTAGGTCAGAAGTCTAATGAGGGTGTCACTACACTCAAATCAAGGCATTGCAAGTCTACATTCCTTTCTGGAAATATGACTTTAACTCAGTATAAAACTACTTATGCTAAAGGATAAATGAAGACTAATAAATAGCACCAAATAGAAGACTCAGAAATGCACATATATGATTATGATAAAGTGTCCTCAAAAAGCAAAAACAAGCTTCTTTTGAATCGAAACTGCCCACCACGTTCTGGTCCTCCCCGTGAGTAGTAAACACCACATCCTACAGGTGTGTAGCAGACTGGGCAGCTCTCTGTCCCGGAGAGTCTCCCTAAAGGAGCAGAGTCTGGAACTTTTCCGCCCCGAGAGCTTAGCCTCCCAGCCGCCGCGGAAACCGCGGGTTGCTGTCCGCGGTGCTGATCGCGCTCAGCCCTCCCCTCCCGCACTCGGGAACCACAACTCCCAGTAGGCTGGGGTTTGCTTTGTTTTATATTCTGTCTTGATGCAGATTTTCCTATTTGGATGTAGTCTTGTCAAACTGAAAAAGGTTAATTAAGTGTTTCGTATGTAAATGTCAAAATACACAACATGAAAGAGAATAGTATCATGAACTTCTGTATATTCTTACTCTTCTATCAACTGTTATCAGCTCAGGTTTCACCAACTCTCACCCAGCCCTCCCCACCCTGATAACTTTGAAGCAAATCTCGCATTATATCATCACTTCAGTTATAACTACTTGAGTACAAATGCTTAAAAGTTAGTGACTTTAAAAAAAAAAAAAAAAGGAAAGATACAGGCAAGAATGAAAGTAAATAGGCAGGCAGGTAGGCAGGAGAGAGGAGGAAGAAACATTTATTTATTTTGATTTAGTTTTTTATCTTGGTTTCCCCACCCCCAAGCCCAGGTCTTGAACCTGGGTCCTTGGGATGTTTGTGGACTATATTCAGTGGCCTTATGCGCTAGGGTATCCGGGCGTGCCTATCCCCAGTACAGTAACCGTATCCACAATACATTAACACACTAAAAAAGCTGTGATCATGCTCTAACATCACCACATCCTGACATGGGCTTCAATCCTGCCGCCGCCACTGGCTGGCTCTATCTAGGGTCTAGGCATTTCACCTCAGAGCCTTGGATTCTTTGTTGGTTTAACAGTATGAGCAATTTAGGTCCAGCACGGGTCCTATCATATCAGGGCAACACTGGACCGGGACTCCTGGAGGGATGTAGACTAACTTGGCATGAGGAAGATGTTGATGGAGACGCCTGGGTTGGGGACACTCCTGAGGAGTAGTCACAAGGCGCAGGCTGCTGTTCTAAATGAAGAACAGCCACAGGCGACCAGATCACCACCTCTCTGTCTCTGCCAAGCTGTCCCCAGGCAGTGGGAGCAGGCTGGGCCGGTGGACCCAGAGTGCAAACCTGGGATCAATGGGGAGATCCACAGGCAGATTTTCAAAGCCGCTGGAGAAAGTGCTTCATAGTTAAATAAGATAAAAAGTCAGGAAAATGCTTATAAACTGTGAAGTGCTGTGAGTGGCGCTTGTAGATGGTCTCTGCAGCTATCAAGTTGTGAACAACTGACCTTAGTACATGAGCAACACAGAATAAAGATCAAACGGGAGTTTTCAGAGAATTACAGGCAGTTGAGATATTCAACCAAGTAATCCAGAAACACTTACCAACACGCTGCTTGGCACAGGAGAAGGATGGAAAGGAAGGTGAAATTGACTATGTTTTCCCATCAAAGACACAAAATAAAGCAATGGGACAAAGCCCCCAGGAACTCACAGCGAGGGCCTTAGGGGTCCATGGTGGAGGACAAGGGCCAGGGCAGCACAAACATCCATTCTCAGAGAACTCCTGAGCTTCCAGATTCTTAACCTGGAGCCCACGTGGCCAGGCCTCCCCTCTCCACCAGCAGGGAAATCCCAAACCCAACAGCTGGGGTGGGGACAAAGCATCCTGGCTCTGTATGGAGAATCCCTGGGACCTGGAGATCACATGACACAGGCGACACAGCCCCTTCCTGCTGCAGGGAACATTATCTGTGCCTGCCCCCAGGTGACAGCACAGGCGGGCAGAGGGGATTCTCCTCCAAATCCTCACTCTCTGTCTCTCCCCCCACCCCACCCCACCCCACCCCAGGGCCCCTGAACTGTACTCACCTCGCTCCCCTTTTTGTTTCTCTGCTCTCACCCCCCAGCGACTGCTCAGGTCCAAACATCTTATCACAGGAACAGTGCGCCCCACCCCAAACAGCCTCTGCCTTCTCCCTGTTCCCCAACTACCTCGAGACACTCCCTCGACCGCAGCCACCCTGGAAAACACAGCACTCTCACCCTCACCCTCAGGGTGCACCTGCTGTCCCGGCCGCTCTCTACCTCTCTACCTCAGCCCCACTCTACCTCTCTCTCACCTGTCTACCTCAGCCCAGCTCCGGATACCGCCATCTCAGAGGCCTTCCCAGCCCACGCCCCCTCCCACCATCACTCCCTCCGTCTGTCTCCTCTTCTCAGCACTGCCGCTCCTTGGGGTGACCTTATTGTCACATGTTCCCGCACACTCCTGCCAGAATGTAAGCTTTGTTCTCAGTGGTGTCCCAGAGTCTGTAACTCATTAAGTACAAATCGAATGAATGAATGAAGCCCACTGTCCTTCTTGTTTACATATTTATTCCTTTGTTCCCCTTTTCTCATGTGTGCCTCCTTTCTCCGCCCTCCCCTTCCCTCCTAGGACTGAGAGTCCCCTAAGGGCCGGGCCAGGGGTGCAGTGTGGACTCTGCTCTGAAGATAGGGCAGGCTGAGACTCCCAGAGGAGTCTGGAGTTCAGGACCCGGGAGAATGAGGGGCTGGGAGGGGCTGGGGGCACCACAAAGCACAAAGCACCCTAGGAGCAAGAATGGTGGTGGCGGCAGCCAGCGGCCTTTGGGCACCCTGAGAGAAGCACATTCAGCTGGGGTTCTGAGATTTGAATCCCTTTCTCTCCTCCCACCTTCTCATCTCTTGCCAAGCACACCCACTGCATCAACAGGAAGTTAGAGATCAAGGTTGCTGGAGTGAGACTGCAGACCAAGTTGCTGCAGACCTTGGAGATCATCCCTGAGGGTGAGTGCAGGCCAGAGAAAGTTGGAGAAGGGATCTGAGGGGAGACACACCTCCCACTTCATTTCATTCGCTCCAAGTCTCTGACATGAGCAGATGCATCTCCTTCTTCTGTAGAGTGTCTGCAAATATCTGACTATAAGGTGTTCTGCAAACAGTCCTACTGTCAGGAGCTCTGCAAACAGCCTGAATGTAATGTGCTCTGCAAACTGTAAAGTGATCGAAAGCAGCTCTACATCAGTGCCTGAGCTGCTCTTCTCAGCAGTCACCCAAGTCCCCCTGTGGAAACTCCAGAGCCTAGATGTGTGTCTCAGCTCCTGCCTTCCTTACTCCTTTAGTGAGACAGGACAGGGTAACCTGGGTACACAGTGACCAAGGGACACATTGACAGCCTGGGCCTCTCCCAAAGGAGAAGTACCCACACCCCTGGAACTGACTCCAAGGAGCTGGGGCTTCAGAAGACCTAACGGTGAGACCACCGGCCCACACATCTGGGACGGGATTCTGAGAGGAAAGGGAGGCTGTCCCCTCAACCCGCAGCGGGCCGACGAGTCCAGTGCACATTCTGGGTCACAGGTGTGACTCAAGGACTGGAGGCAGATGTGAGCACACAGGATGAGGGCCCATGCAGGGCTCGGGGAGGCCATCACTGGGCTGGCCCAGCTCAGTGCCCCTCAGGCCCAACGGGCAGGTCTGGAGGAGGAGGTGCTGACTCGGGCTTGGAGGCGCTGGTGACCATGAGGCTGAGGAGGAAGCAGGCACTGTGAGTGTATTTTTTGCAGAGCCCGGGTGGGTGGCGGGCAGTCTCACATAGGGAGACTGCAGCACTCTTGTCCCGAAGGGGCCTATGCCTGGCTGGGCTAGGAGCTGCTGCCAGGTTCCAGATGGCCACTGGCGGGCAGAGTGGGTGTGAGAGGCTGCTGGGGTCTCCTGCCAGTGGGGAGGACAGTTGGACAGAACCAGAAAAGCCCACCCCAGAGCCCGCCCAGGGTGCGTGGGGGCATCTGGAAGGATGGCGGAAGGACTGGCTGGGCCAGGGCACCAGCCAGTGCCCCCCGGCCCCTGCCAAGCCCGCTCAGCCGCTGCGCCCTGCCGCGGGCCACACCTGAGCAGCTGCTGGAGCTGGTCCTTGGTGCTGGAGTATGCCCAGAGGCCCAGGCTGCCCAGCAGGCCCTTCATCCACCACAGGTCGGCCGGTGCGTCGGGCAGCGACAGTAACAGTCTGCGGAAGCGGCAGCAGCAGCCTCACTGGGCTGGCCCTCCCTCCCCAGGGCCCTGCATCCCGGCACCAGGCCTGGAGGAAGTGACGAGGGCAAAAACCGCATGAGCGCTGCTCTCTCCACTGCAGGACAGCGTGCAGCACCGGCAGCTGCTTGAGGGACTGAGAACAGTCCGTGAGGGACCTGAACTAGGAGATGGGACCGAAACCCCACCAGCCTCCCCAGCCCTGTCGTGTGCAGCTTTTCTCCTTTGTTTGAACTCCAATCACACCGGCCTTCTTTTCTACTCCTCGAATAAAGTTTATTCCCTTCTGCCTGCTGCCCCAGGACCTTTGAACATGTTCCAGCCATCAGAATGCTTTCCCTTCCCTCTTTATCTCATGGACTTCTACTCATCCTTCAGATTACAGCTCTAGGAAGCCTTCCCTGACCAGAGAGCCCCTGGTGAGAATTTTCCCAGTTTACAGCCAGTGTAGAGCTCTCCTGGGGACCACAGGCAGTGTAGACCTCTCCTGGGGATCGAGCCAGTGTAAACCTCTCCTGGCATCTCTGGGCAGAGCTGTGACTGCACAGGTGCTTGTGTGATCACCTGTGGGCTGTGAGCCCCATAAGGCCTGGGACTGGGTTTGAGTGCTGCTCCCCTAGCCTCCAGCTGGATGGTACCCGGTGGGCCCTCGACGCCCACGGAATGAATGAACAAACAATGCAGACTTGGTCTGCCCTGGACACATCTTGTTTTATAGAAAAGGAATCTGAGGCCCAGAGAGGCTGAGAGACCTAGTGCCACTGACCTGAGCCGAACCAGCCCCTAAGTTGACCATAGAAACAGCACATTTTTTCCGAGGCTCTGACAGGTGAGGGCAAAGGCCAAGGCACTAGACTCGGGGAGGAAGCAGACACTGCACCAGAGTCCCATTCCGGTAAATGGACCAATTCCAGCTGCTAATAGCCCCCATCAGTCCTCTTTCTCAGGGAGGATCCCCCAGGCCCCTCTGGGCCATGCTGCCAACCCCAGGCAGCATGGGCGACCAGCCAGGATCTGTCCCCCGGATACCAGCAGCCCTCCTGCCGTGGTGCTGGTCTCCCACGACTGGTGACAAGCCAGGCCTTCTAGGGACCCCGCGCAGCCTCACCTTTTGCTCCTGAAGTAGATGTACTCAAATGGCAGCGTGCAAGGCAGCAGCAGGTACATCAGCCTCTGCCCGAGCCCCGATCGGCAGAAGCGGGCCCAGGCACTGGGGTCCCGCAGACACCCCTTCTGCAGCACTGCAAGAGAAGCCGCGACATGCCCGCCCACCCACCCACCATCCAGCGGCCCCTGGACATCACCCCAGGACAGGCAGCCGGAGCCCCCCGACCCTCACACAGGCCACGGGCCACCCCCACCCTCAGGGGGCCCTCAGCCCATTCTCTCATGGCCCCCAACACGAGCCTGGTGTGCCCCTTTCACGGATGAGGAGACTGAATCCACATGGAGAAGGGACTTGCCCAGGGACCATCTCCAGGAGGTGGCGGGGCCAGGATGGACCAAGACCTGCAGGCTCCTGAGTGCTATCCCCTTCTACCGTCCCCCCTGAAAGTCTGTGCTAGGTCCCCAGACGGACACACGTCACCCCTGCCTCCCTCCATGACAGTAAGTCATCGCCATTGTCACAAGAGCAGTGGCAGAGCAGAGACTGCATGGCCATTTCCAGAGAGGAAGAGACCCACATCCTAGCCACCAGGCAGGCTAGGGCCCAAGTCCCCAGCCTCCAGAACAGGCTCAGCCAGGCACACCACCCACCTCCTCTGCCGCCCTGCAGACAGCCACTGGGAGGGATCACAGGCATGTTGGTCCCAACACCTGACTGCCTGTTCCCTCGCTGAAGAAAGGGCCCGCAGGACCTGCCTCCTGGGCGGGTGGGTGAGGATGGAGGGGCCTGTAAGGGGCCCAGGTCACCCAGCCCTTCCCTAGGGTGGCCTGGTGGAGGCACCTAACCACAAAGGCAGCTCTCTGGTGCCTCCCCGTGGCTGCAGGGACACAGTGCGGGTTCAGAGCCCTCGCCAGGCCTGCACCTCGAGGGCTCAGCGGGACCCTCTCATGGTCTCCAGCACAGAAACGGGTGTCCACCTCACCCCCTCGATTGTCCAAGTTGTCCTTGCTCTGGGCTCCCGGGCCCCGATTCCTCACTCTGTCCCTCCTGACTGGGTGCAATAAACACTGGGCTTAGAGTTCAGAGCAGGCGTGAACTCTGAAAAGGAGGAGTCTCCCTGTAAGCAGCACCCCCTGTGGATGCCCGTCTCCCCTCCTGCGACTGTGGGGCCACCTTCCCCCCTGGCTCCCCAGGCTCATCTCTGTCACCCCACCTCCTAACCACCACGCTGCATCACGTTGCCCAGCTCTCCCTCCAGCCCCAGGTCACTTGCACATGCTGTGCCCGCTGCTTGGACGCTTCCCTGTCTGGCTGGCTGGCCAGCTCCTCCTGGAGGTATCTCTCAGATGCTTTCAAACTCACACCACCACCACCAAACACACGCCTGCACTTTCCTGCTGCCGTTCTGACACGTAGCTGAGCAGGAGACCAGTCAAAATGCTTCAGAGCCCCTGGTTCTGCTGTGTGGCCTTGCGCAAGTGACTTCACCTCTCTGTGCCTCTTCATCTATACAGTGGGGCCGACTCAGTGCCATCCTCAGAGCGTTGTTGGAGGCCCAGACCCCTCCACCTGAGCCTCTCCTGCCCTTTTCTGGGCTGTGGACAAAGGTTTTCTCAGGCATAAGGGTTTGAATCACCTGACTGCAGGCTCTGAGACCTTGCCGAGTCCCTTCCCCAAATGAGTGTCAGTTTCCTCATCGGTGAAATGGGGTGAGAAACACACGTGAGCTTATGGACATGGATGCTAGGTGGCCCCCACCAGCACTTAGTAAATCTCAGCAGGTGAGTCCTATCCTGTCATGACCATGAGCATCTCCAGGCCAGGCCCCGGCCCCAGAGCCCTGGGGAGCAGGAACAGGGAGGAGGGCATACCAGCCTCCAGCTCTGGGGAGATTTTCCCGAAGTCCGGCACGTCCTTCACCAGCACACTGGGCACCCACTTGAGAGACTGGTCTGGCTTCCGGTCTCTGCCCTCATCCACGTCCTGGGGACCATCAGCCGGGGCTTGGGGATCCTCAGATACCAGCGTCCACAGCAGTGGCTCCTTGGTGAGTCCTGGGTCAGGGGAGCGGGGAAAATGACAGGTCCGCCCATCCAGAGCCTCCCAGCGACAGCGATGCCCAGCTCTCCATAGTGTCCATGACAGCTGCACCCCGCAATGCCTACACCCAGCTTTGGGACCTGCTCGCCACAGGGTGGACCCACACCTCACCCAGAGTGACCCCTGGTTTGCTCTGTGACCTGTGCACTTTCTAGTGGTCCGGCAGAGCCCAGACCTGGCAGAGCCAGCCTGGCAGCAAGTCCTGGTGTCACCACCCACTCGCCAGGTGAGCTAACAGCCCCACGCCTGGCTTGCCTGCCGTGGAAGGGAAGCAGGACCAGCCTCACATGGCTGTCCTGAGACCTGGATGAGATAAACACTAAAGCGCATGCCCACGTGCTCAGCAACTGCTCCCCACTGCCGTGTGTTTGGGGCTGTAGAGTGGGGTCACAAACACAGAGCCAAATGTCAGCTCTACCACTTGAAAGAGCATCCCCAGGGGGTGACATGCAAGTTCTCCAGCTGAGAAAAGCTCTCTAGCTCATCTACTACCTGTGAACACACACACACAGACACACACACTCACACAGACACACGACCTCTATCCCTTTATTCTTGGCTTCTTCCCTTCCCCTAGAATGTCCTCTTTCTTTCCATTTCCAAACTCTTCGGTCTTCATAACTAACGCAAACCCTGCTTATCTGCTACCACCTCCAGGAAGAACTCCTTGCCTACCTCACTGCCCAGGCTGGATCAGGTGCCCGCTCTGGGCTCCCACAGCCCCCAAGCATCCCTCCATCCCCCTGGAGAGATGTTTCTCGCTGGGTCTGTCTCCCTGGCCCAGGCTCTGGGCAGCCGGAGGGTGGGCGCACATGTGAGTCTTCTCTGGGTCCCCAGCCTCCAGCTCAGCCAAGCACAGACCAGATGCGAGGAAGAGAACAAGGCGGGCAAGACCCCAAACACAGACGCCTGGGAGCAGGGTCTGCCCGGTGCTCACTGGGGTCTAAGCTTCTGCGGGGCAGCCACGTACCGCGTCTTTCCAGGAATCTCAGGGCATCCAGGTAACCTTGTCGACTGTAGTCAACCATCACCTGCCGACACATAGGAGGGTGGGATGGAAGACCGCAGCCGCCCTCGAACTGGCGGTCGCAGGCCACAGACTTGCGCTTAACTGTGCATGCTCAGCACAGCTCAAGGGCCCCGAGGAGCCCAGCACTGGGCAGGGAGGGCTTGGGGTCTCCTCCCCACAACCTCACCTTACTCCCCTCCTCAGAGCCTCCCTGTCTGGGGGCCCCAACTCCAGACTCTCCCCTCTCTGGCCTCAGTTCCCTCCTCTGGAAAATGGGATCACAAGGCCTGGGCTGAGGTGCCCGGGACACACTGCCCCATGCCCTGGATCAATGCGTGGAGGTTCCCTGTCCCTTTTAACGTTTGCTCCCAGGACCAGTCTGAGATGGCTCAGAGGCCCAGGGGCCCGGTCACCTGCCTGTCTCGACCAGAGTCCTGTTGGGGACGGGGGCAGAGGCAGGTCCCGGGACAGTGCTGCTCTCCCCTGTCCTGCCATGGGGCAGCCACACCTACTTTCTGAGACTCAGTTTCCTTGTCTGCAAAAAAAATGGGGCTAAGTATTTAGTTCGGCCCCCGGCGCCTGCCTGTAAGAGTGCTTCAGGGACTGTAAGGGACTGTAAGTGGGCTTTGTGCAGGGCCTGACCCGAGAACCCCAAGGGCCTGGCTCCCACCCAGCTCTGCAGAGCCGGTCCGCCCTGCCAGGGGCAATTGGAGCGGGGAGGGCTGGGACGTGAGACTCAACTTGTTCTAAGTGTCCGAGGCTGTGGGGAGGGTACAGGGCACAGATGTGATGCGCAGGACCCTTGACCGCGGGGTCACACGGACTTCAAGG
>RJWH01006234.1:0-14870 GCA_004363575.1 Solenodon paradoxus
CAGTAAAGCTTCTTGTCCGAGACCTTGTCTGACTTCTGGCTAATTTCTATTATCAGGCATCAACAGACCTGTAAAAGTTGGAGCTCTAGCATATACTGAGGGCCCTGAGGAGACACTGAGCATGGAAGTTGGTTGCTGAAAGGAGGTAATAACAAAGATCCACTTTAGTAGTTCTGGACTTCACTTACATGAAAAAGAAATTTATTTCTACTGGTGCACCCTGGTGACTCAGGGGCTAAGCCCAAGGACCTGAGTCCATGACCCGCCTGGGACTTTGGAGAACAATAAAAAATAATAATAAAAATGCTTCTACTACCTCTTCCTTTCTTCCTTCTTTCCTTAAAAATGCATCTTCCTCATCCTTCCTCCTTCCCCTCTTTAATAAAAAAAGAAAAAAATATATTTCTACCATACTTATCCACTACTTTTTCAGGTCTGACATGGGCAGTCATTAACAAATTCCTAATCCAGGAACATTTAGAATCAGAGTTATGAAAAAAGCTCTGAAGGAGACCTCACAAATTCAATGATTTAACAAAAATAACAAGTCTGCTTTTATCTTTTTTAGAATCAATCTTGTTACTGGTGGAAAAATAAACCCAAAACAAAGCAATTAAATCAAAAGTCAAGCTGTGGGTAATGGACTCATCCTGGCACCAGCCCTACAAGAATGATGGAGCAACTACCCCAGGGGCACATCATCCAGTCTCCCCACTTTCCTGTATCTTCTTGGGGACTCCAGACGTGTAAGCCCACCTGCTTCTCTTCCCAAAAGTCTTCAGGTCATTCCCCCTTTTCCTTAACCCTTAAAAATGCCCTCACTCCACTTGAGGAATGAGATGTTTATTTTTGGACATGAGTTCACTGAACCCCAAGTTATTGGTAACTCGAATAAAAAGCATTATCCTCTCAGTATCAAATCTCATTCTCTGTGATTGGCATTCGCTGGTGAAAGGAGGTAAGAAACTGGTGCTTGCAGCATGATGGATTAAAACATCAGACAGAAAAAACTGTCTCAGAATTGTTTTCCTGTATGTACCCCAATCTGACATGAAAAGCCAAGGACAGAGAAGGACAGCCCCAGAGGCAAGGTAGTAGCTCCTATTCTTCTAAACCTTTAGTCCCTTCCCTTAATCAAAGAAGTTTTCTGCTACCCTCTGGGCCTCTAACCCTCTCCTAATCCAGAAGTGATCTTTTATCCCTATTCTCTAGAAGAATATAGAAAGGGGAGTTATTTATCTATATTTTTAGAATAAGAGTAGGGGTGAATAATTCCTCCTTACCACATGAGACACCCCTCTTTACTGTTGCCTTTCCCTGCCTTAGCACAGGATATGAATCACTGATCTGTCCTAGTTCACTCAGAATTGACCACCTTGCAAATTCTCCATATATACGTTAATAAATGTGGGCTTTTCTCTTACTAGTTACACCTAATGTTAATTTGTTCACATTCATCCAGCTTGTGAAGTCTCAAAGAAATGGGGAAACTTTCCTTCAACCCCCACAATTTGGCAACCCATGAAAGGACACCTCAAAACACTGGATGCTGCTTGCTCCCCGAGATGGCTTCAGGAGTTCAAGAACTGGAACATCTCACGATGCTGACAAAAATTGATACAATTTATTACTACATCAGAACTCCTGATCTCATTATCTCTCCAGACATCTGAAGGAAATAAATTGGTGAGAAATATTTTTCTCTCTAAATTGATTAGTAGGAGAAAACTGGAGGAAGTTAACTTCTTTAGTTTGTGTGACTCATTTTGGATTAAGGACATAGTTCCTGATTTTGAGTAATTCTGTGGTTAAGGAATAGAGCATTTGTGTTTTTCCCTGTATGTATTTGTCTTTGGAAGACTCTCATCACAAAGAAGTTATTTTGATTTTATGGCTTTTTCTTTCTAGTCTCTCTCTTGAGACTTTTGTTTTCAATTCTCATTGCAGAATTTTCTCTCTAAACCTTCTTAGGGAAGTGAGATCTAGCCATGGGTGTGTTTATGTGTACTGTTTGTTACTGGGAGTAAAGTTTTTGATCTGTGGTTAAGTAAAAATGCTTACTAGTTTGGGTATGTTGCTACAGAATTGGACTTCTAAATTGAAAGAAAAATTTTGGAGAGCTCTCAAGTTTGTACAAAATAAGTTGGAAAGAAAATGTTTTTTAAAAATGTTGACTAGCCCTAAAGTAACAAAGAGTGTGTCTTGCTTTAGAAATTGCTGTTTGCTGGGCTGATAAAAGCAAAGAGGATATAAAATTATTAAGACCATTAAGGAGATTTCAGCTTCTTAAAACCCATAGTTGTAAACAAATAAGAGACAGACAAAAGATATTGAATGAGACACTTTAGTGCTATAGTGCTATTTAAAGTATTTCAGGAGATATAAGAACACTAAATATTCTTCCCTAGAAAATGCTTTGAGGGTCAATAGACATTTTATTAAAAAGCTTACTTTTCATAGATTTTCAAACCATAAATGAGATCTTTTCTTTCCTTCATCTCAGAACTTAATTTGGCATCAGAATTTGGTCAAACATAAATGTGAATGAGACTCTGAAGATGTCTATTGCCAGCCCTCAGGAGAATTTAGTCTTTTTCCTTTTTTCAAAAATTACTTTTGTCCAAAATAGAGAATGAATTCAGAGAATGAGAGAGTACTTTCTGACATTTTACTTAAATTAATGAAAATAACTTGATGAGAAGTTTAGAAGGCAAATCTGTCTCTTGTGCCTCATATTAAGCAAATAAAGAACTGAAGCAAAAATAAGCAAAGGCATCTGGTTTATATCTAAGAATCTATAAGGGATTATTTTGTGATATTTCTTATATAATGAGTGGGTCTTATTTAACCTGGCATGTGGTTATCACTTTAAACGAAAATTAAGGAATCTCTGTATTTGTGCCATCTTGTATGCAAATAGTACATGTTATTGCTAGAATTTGTTTATGTCATTGGATTATGGATGGCACCTTCATAAACTGTTAAATTCAGAAATAACAAATTAATCTGAATGTTTCTCTAAGTTCAAATGATTGATGATATTTTTGGTAAATCAAAGCTAGAATAGATTATTTGATTTAATTTAGAATATTTAGTTGAATATAGATGGGATTGATCTTACAGCAGGGAAAATGTAGTCTGATGCAAAGTAGAGCTCCAAGTTTCCCAATGAAATCCTATTTCAGAATTATTCCAAACTGATTTAGGTATTAAATCCTGGTGGAAGCTTAGCATAATTTGACCCCAAAAATTTGGGGTCTATTGTTTCTCTTTAACATTTCTTGAGCAGTTTTCTTTATATCAATGGGTCAAAATAACCCTAAAGTTTTAGTAAGCTAAAGAAAGGAAATTTGCTGAGTATCAAGAAATATAACTGATTCACTTTCATAAAATTTCAAGAAGTAACAGGACCAAGATGGAACTGTTTTTACGAAATCCTCATCTCTAAATCTAGTTTCACCCCAGAAATGTCAATTTGGAACTTCCTGGTTAGGAAAATTGCTTAAGTAGATGTCTATCACAATAGATTTTATAAGTCACTCAAGCATATTTAGTGACTGTGAAGAGCTTTTTTGAGGTATACTGAACAATGAGAGCTAACTAAAATATTTATATTATACTACTTAAATATTAATTCCTGAACTTAACTGCTGGTAAAAAACAAACAAACAAACAAACAAAAACTAAGTATCTTAAGTACACATCTTATGTCATCCCAAGAAATGCCCTTAAGGAAGCATCACTGTGGATTCTCTAATCTGGAAAAATGTTGATGAAATAAACCACTGTTTTGTTTGTAACTGCTGAAAATTAAGGTTTTAATGATTAAAAATTCTAATGTAAGAAATAAAGTTAACAAAAATAAGGGAAATGTATCTGAATGCAAAGAAACTAAGATGTATGTTAAAGAAATAAATTTTAAGGTGAAGCAGGTTTTTCAAAAGTATGGTTAAGTATGGTTAGGCTGTATAATATATTTTTGTAAAATCAAAATAAGTTCTTTAATCTGCTGAAAGGAAAAAATGTATTCTTAAATTGTGGTTACATTTTGATAACAGAATGTAAATTGTTTAAAAGGTTTACCTAGAAAGGATTAATCTCAAAGCTAAGTTATCTTTACCAGGTTTCTGATAAAAGCAAAGGTAAGAACTGAGTGCTATCAGAACTATATGTCTTTGACTAAATGGATAGCTAAATATTGTTCTATTATTAACTAATACTAAAATTTAACTTTCCAAAATCCCTAAAAATTGAAGTTTAAATGAAAAGATTTTTTAAAGAAAAAAATATGGAAAATCTTAAAGCTCACCTAAATTAGTCTATATAAGGAAATTATTTCTCTTTGTGGAAAGAGATATTAAACAAATTAGTATGGTGAAATCTTTTGGGAACCATTATGATAGTAAAAAGTAGTACAATCATCTTAGTATATATTTATGTGGAAGTTTTATAATTGATATGTGCATGATAAGACTATATTAAGTTCCTAAAAAGTTGAATGTATTTGCAGACCATTCTGCTCACTGTTTTAAAATTTTGTATACTGCTAAATCAAGGAAAATTTCTCAATTGTGTTATAACAGGATCTTTAACTATGGTCATTTAAAAAATCTTGCCATTTACAGAAACAATTATTTACTGATATTTTCATGTACAGAGAGATTCGTGGAAAGGACTTTGACAACTCAATCATAAATTGAAATGGGTAAGGAATTACAGAAATTACAGAAAATTAGATTCATAAAACTGCTTACACAGATCAAGATCAAGAATAAAATGGGGAAGGTAGTCAAGATGGTGACCTGGTAGGATGTATTGGATCTCCTCTCCACAGAACAACTAGAAATTTGTCAGACAAACATGGCATGCAAGTGCTGGTCTGACGGCTGCAGACACAGCAGCAAGGATCACCAGCACGAGTGCAGGTGAGACTGTCGGGGTTCAGAGCTGCATCACAGATTCAGGACACCCAACCTCAGGGCAAAAAAAGCAGGAGAGTGGGGGAAACCATAGTAAGAACTAAGCCTCCAAGGAGTCTCTCTGAGGGCCACCCAGCAGGTCTGGGAAACAGAGTAGAGAGAAAGGGTCTTGGCACAAGATAGAAGGAGGACCAGCACCCCAGTGATCTGAGCAGGAGCCCCCTAAGGAAAATTACAATGGTCATCACCATAACCAGAAGGCAGAAGGAGAATTCCCAACCTCCACCCCATCCCACCATATTGCTCTGCCGCAGGAACTACACACTGGAAATTCTGTCTCCAGGCTGAAGGAAGAAAGAGTTCCAGAAGGAAGGAAGTTCAGCATTACCCGTGTCACCCTGTGAATGTAGGCAGAGCAACAGCCTGATTGATAATTGTGGGCCATTAAAAGTGGTCATTATTGGTCAGAGTTGAAACACTGGGGAAGGTTCATCCCCTAAATAAATTCTAACCCCATAGGATGAACTCTAAGATACCAGATGGTACACCGAAGAACTTTAACAAATTCAACAAGTGATAACACCACAAAACTCAAGAAATTCCAATGTTAAAACCAAGATCCAGGATTACTCAGGGCAAGTGATACCCTACACAAGGACATCACTACAGGGAAGCCTAACCCACAGAAATATAAAAAGAATGCTAAAGAGAACAAAGACACACAGAGATACACACAAAATTTGGATCCAATCAAAAACCCAGGGGAAAATCTGACTGTCGCAGATGTTGGCAAAAAACCTGATGATGAATTTAGGGCAATAGTGATAAATGTGCTAATAGAAATCAAGAAAACAGAGGAAGAAAATTTAAAAAAGAGAAAAAATGAAGCAGCTTAAAACGGATGTCAAAGAAATGAAGAATGAAATAACTGAACTAAAGAATTCAATAGGACTCAAAAAAAGGATGGATGAAGCTACCAATGGAATCAGTGAGGTAGAAGAAAAGGCAGAGGAATTTAGTCAAGCAAACCAGCAAAGAGATAAAAGAATGCAAAGAAATGAAGAAAACATTTGAAATTTATAGGATAAGATCAAAAGAAACTACAGTTGCATTATAGGGGTCCCAGAAGGAGAAAAGAGAGAAAGGGGGGCAGAAACTGTATTTAAAGAAATAGTAGCTGAGAACTTCCTTAACCTGAAGAATAAAGCAAGCCTCCACAGCCAAGAAGCTCAGAGTCTTGAATAAGAGAAACCCAAGCATACCGACACAATGACATATTGTCATTAAAATGTCAAAAATACAAGATAAAGAAAAAAATCTTAAAATCATCCAGAGAAAAATAAGTTACATACAAAGGAGTCCCCATAAGATTGTCAGCAGATTTCTCAAATGAAACTCTACAGGCCAGGAGAGAATGGCATGATATTTTCAAAAGACTGAAAGAAAAGAATTATCAACCTAGGGTACTATACCCTGCAAGATTATCATTCAGAACTGAAGGAACGATAAAAAGCTTTTCCAATAAGCAAACATTAAAGGAATTTATCACCACAAATACAGTTGTACAAAAATTGCTAAAAGATGCTATATAAAGTGTAAAAGAAACCACACTTATAAGCAGTTCTATTAGACCTATTCATTTATGTTCATTGGAGATAATGGTCTGTGGTTTTCTTTGTTGGTGAGATCTTTGTCAGCTTTTGGTATCAATGTGATGCTGGCCTCATGGAGAGTGCTTGGGAGTGTTCCCCGTTCTTCAATATTTTGGAAGAGTTTGAGTATAATAGGTATTAATTTTTCTCTGAAGATTTGGTGAAACTCATTGGAAGGACCATCCAGTCTTGGACTTTTATTGTTAGGGAGACTTTGATTACCTCTTCAGTTTCTTTGCTTATGATTGCTCTGTGGGGCCTATTCAAGAAGTTGCATATATTATCTTATTTAAAATAATTCTATGATGTAGATTTTATTACCCCCATGTTATAGATAAGAAAACCAAAGCTAAGAAATTTGCCTAAGGTTATATAGTATACAGAGCCAAAATTCAAATTTATCTTTTATGCCCAAATTTTATGTGCTTAATATTTTACCCTGTGTAGTTTCATTGTTATTAGTATTGCTTTGTTTGGAAAGATAATGTTATCCAAAAATTTTGGAAATTACTTTCTTCATGCTGAGTTTTTCCTTTTTAGGTACCTTATTCTACTTGATAATCCAAATGTTTAACTTTTCTAAATTAAGGAATTGTGACTCAAGCTTACATTAAGAACTTTTATATATTCTACTATATTCATTTTAAAGTGTAATTGCTTTGGCAATATTCAATATATTATACTCTACTGAATGTCTCTTAAAATAAGTATTTAATGTGATAATTTATGTTCTTTTCTTGGCCTGAAAAAAAATCAAAACAAAAAAATAAGGAAACTAAAACTCTAGTGGTTAGGGATGGTTTGAAATACACACAGACTGAGGTATGAATTCAGTATCATAAAAAGGATATAGCAATGTGAAATAAAACAAATATATAGTATAAAATATATAAACATACATGTATAATGATACTATAATGAATGTCCATACATCTACCGTGTTGCTCGATTCTACCTGTCTTGAAGTTTATATGAATCTTCAGAAGAATATAAAGTAGAGGTAGACAACTTTCCCAAGATCATGGGTCAAGACACTTCACTCTTGTCTACCATTCCTCTCCCTTCTTAGAATTCCCTATTTTCCCCCATTTAAAAAAAAAGTTGGCGGTAGGAATATCTTTTTCCCTCTAACTGAACATTTTGTGCTTACTAGAGAGCTGACTGGAAGCTGCTGGTCTCAGTCTATCTCGACTCTCTTTCAGTTTTTCACTATGAAATCTTTTCAATATGTCTTACTTACTCTCTTTTTCAACAAGTCTGTCACAAAACAAACACCCTTTATTAATTGCGCTTAATGTTAATTGGTTCATTCATCTGGTCTGTGAAGAACCTCGGAGAAATGGATAAAGTTTCCTTCTGACCCCCACAAGCACAAGGTTCATGGGAGCAAAAAGAAGATGTCTGAGATCTGCAGAGTAAGGACAGGAGTGCAGGTTCCCAATCCCTCTACCACCCGCCTCCCCCATCACATACTACTACCATCACCTTTTATTTCTTATTTAAAAATACACTTCATGAAAAAATCTGAAGAGGAATGCATTAAAACATCAACCACAGTTATGGGTGCTCTGGGGTTCAGTGGCAAAGGGTTCAAGAAAGAATTCTAGAGTGTTAAAGTGCAGTTTTATAAGTTTACTAGAGAAAATGAAGGAGAAAGAAAGAGAGCATGCCAATAGAGTTCCCATGGGCAGAAAGGGCTGCACTGAGTGCTATGAGATAATTAAATGTATACTCTTGGGAAGGGGCTTTTTGGTAGATCACCTTTCCAGCGTCTATAACTAGTAAGAGGATAGGAGTCATAAGGAAGTTCAAAAGCAGCAGCAGTGAAGGGATTTTCCAGGAAGTTCTCTAGGTCTGTGAAATAGCCTCTGGCATTTTGGTGGTCCCAGCATCTTGTTGTATTGGGGGAAACATTAGGTTGACAAAAGAATCACATGAATTTTTCCACAGAGTTAACAGATGAATTTTGTCTCCTAGTACTCAGGATGTGGCTCAGGGCATTCCAAGGTCCTCATGACCCTTATTGGTCCTGAAGGTCTTGGTTTAAAAAGGAGACCTAGAGCTGCTCCTGTGGGGCCTGCATTTCCCCATACGCAGTGTTCTGGATTCTTTGATTATTGTTGATTATCAGTACTGCCATTTTGCTTTATCAGTTTTCTAACTTATCTACAGTGGATTGCATTATGTGTTTTTTAATTTAAAAAGGTATTTTAGAATCATCTTAGGAAACAAAATAATGCTATCTTTGATTACAGGTGTCAATCATGTTTTTTCTTTACCTCTTCTTATACCAGTATGAACAGATTTAGTCTTTATTTTATTGGGGAAAGTAGGATTGAGAAAGACAGAGAGAGAGAGAATGAATGAATGAATGAATGAATGAATTTAAGTCTAGCTGAATACTATTAGAAATATCTTATTATGAATGTAAAATTGAACTTTTTTGTAATGGGAGTGAGACAGGCAGGGTTCAGAAGTGATGGGATCCCTGACTGCTGGCTTCAGTAAAACGTTGTCTGTACTGTGTACCACGCAATATCCAGCACTCCTTGGCAAAACATCACCAGCTTCTGGAACCATTAACTCCCCCATTGTGAGGGTGCCCGTTGCTAAGGTCTGCCTTTTCAGGGAAATGTTTAACTTCTTCCTTGTACTGATTATTTGTGCCTCCACTGTGATCACACCCCACCCTCTTTTCCTTCCCCTCTAAAAATGCTTATGTCGCTGTAGGAGGTAAGCACATAGCAAGAGATTGTGTCTTGCTAAAGAACTGCCACCATCTGACTATCCCCACAAACTTCATACTCAGAGCTCAGCAGAAAAGCTAACACAAACCAAGATGAACAACTAAATAAAATAAAGTGCTTCTTTCTTCTCTCTCTTCTTGCCTGCCTGCCTCTGCTCACCTTCATTCCAACCTGTACCTTTCCTTTAAAAAATGGCAGGGGGGTGGTATAACTGAAGACCACCCAGGCAAGGAGTTTTGGACTCTATTCTGATGCCAGGAGAGCAGAGCTTAAAATCTACAGGGCAGTATGCAGATGTATGAGCAGAAAATTAACTGACAAAGCCTGAGTTTTCTAAGAGCAAGGACCCCATCATCTTAACAACTTGAGTCTAGGACACACTGCTAGATACTCATGCTGATTATACCTCAGGTAACCTGGACACACTCACCAAAGGAGAAACCCCCACCCTTCATATCTATTCAAGAATCCATCGCCTCTGTATGTGAGATGCAGGCAGCACATGTGATTACTGACACGTGTGCATTTCCTTGATGTAACTTTCCTGTTCTGCAAGAGTTTAAATTCACTGTTTCTGCTTTTAGTAAACTTGCTGTGCGTTCCTGACCAAACAGCTCTCTCTACAAATACTTTCTAGACTGACCCAGCATCTCATGAGTGTGTCACAGCTCATCTTCCTCTGCATCATATCCTTTAGCTGATTCCCCTACACAATGTTCTCTTCTTCCTCCTTCTCCTCCTCAAGCCTCCCCAGTAAAGCTCTTGATTAAGGTATTGCTTGAACTTCAGCTAATTTCTATTACTAAGCACCAAAAAACTCACAGGGTCCCTTAGTGATCCCTCCAGGTGTTGTAAGAATAATGTAAATTAGATAACTGAAATACCTATATTGCGACAGTCATAGAAGGCTAGTTCATTTACTCATTATCTTCTAAAGGCGTGACTGTTATTAATTAGAACTTTATATAAATGAAGTTATAAAGCTAGAAAGCACACATGCACATGTGCAAACCAGTAAACTGCATCTCCCAATGTTTCTCCACCAGTAGAACTGAGGAATGATTCTTTCAAAGTAATATAGAGAGGGAGGTTAACCTTGATTTAGGGAAGTACACATGGTTCTCCCCATGAAAGCACTGTCCAGTCTGCCCTTTCTTGCATTATTTTGTTTCCAACTAAACTATTGTTGGAATAACTGATTGTCTTTGTGTGAAAAAAGAAACAAACCACAGGAAAATATCCTCAGAAAGAAGCAGTGGGTCCAAAATGAAGTCACTAGTGCCAAGCCCCACCAAGACTTAATACCTAACCTAACCGCAGTTTCAACCCCCAGAGTATAATTTTAATCCATCAACCTGGATTTCCTGATCAATACTGGTGAGGTAATCTTCATGATAATATCCTCCTGGCTTCTCCTAGGGCAGGTGACTTTTCCTGAAACAAATTTTTTCTTATGCTAATAACCTTATCACACTCTGACTATAAAAACCTTACATGTCGTGTAACTTGCAATACCTTTCTACTTGTTCCATAGGATGCTGCTGTATTTGTGAATGAACAATCATTGACTAGATCCAATTAAGTCTTTAACTTTATGGGGATGAATTTTCTTCTTTAACATTCCTAATATATATGAAAATATAAAAATGCATTCAATGACTAAGCAGCACACAATACATTTTAATATTATTTAAAACAAACAACCTAGTTCCTTATGCAGTCATTTTTGGTAGAAAATAAAGGAAGTATTTGTAGGGCTCTCTCTATGCTTCCTATCCCATGAAGACAAAATCATTCTTGGGACCCCTCTCCCAGATCCAGAACAAACTTGCACAAGTGGAAGTCAAATCAAAACTGGCCTAATTCTGTTAAAAAAAAAAATACATGCACAAATATACTAATTCAAATGGGCAAATTTCACCCCAACTGCGAGACAAAAACTACAGTAGAAAAATCTCCGAATATTCCCTAAGTCTCCTGTAATATCAAAATTTTTAATCACCCTGTGCTTATATCTCAAGATCTCCAAATAATATTCAGAGCCAAAGGGTCTTTTTTTAATGAATGAACCAAAATAGAACACCACAAGTCTCTCATAATTGGTCTGCTATAGATTCCCTGCTCTGACACACAGAATCCAAGGGCAGCAGAGGATAATGCCACAGGTAATGGAGTTCTCTGACACTTTTAGCCTTTCCCTTAGGAGTCCTACCCCATTGGGCTCCACCCTTTTCCTAATACAGAAATGGTCTTTTGTCCCTTATTCCCTAGGAGAATGAAGGTAGTTTGAGAAGGTCTCAAGCCAAAAGATAGATTTCTGAAAGCAGACACAGATAAACTGTCTCCTAACCTGGTAACCCTCTTCCCTCTCCCCCACACCGGAGAACCCCTTTTCATGGCTCAGTTCAGAACATAAATCTGAGCTACCTCAGATTTTTCACTATGTAAATTCTACAAATGTATGTTATTAAATTAGTTTGAATCCTTAATTAACTCATCAACTCTTTATTAAATCTTACAACTTGAGAGATCCTTTTATTCCAGTTATCACACATAATGTCCTACTGTAGAGGGAAAAATATAGGACCTGAATAGAACATTCTTTAGTTTTCATTTTCAGATGGTAATTTCCAGGGCAACAGAGGCCATAAAAAGCCTTGGAATACTCTGAGTCACACCTAACAGACCAGCTCCTGGAAGCTAGAAGCCAAAGTCCACCTCTTTATGTCCCTGTAAAGATTCATGAACTATCTCCTTACTTGCCCTTCATCAACTTAGTGCTTTCCCCAATATGACAAAGAGCCATAAATTCCTGGAACCCTAAATCCCTTTAGGGAACACCAGAAAACCAGGAGGCCATTTATCAGACCTAGAGAACTTCCTAGAAAGTCCCCCCAATTAATCTTCCTCATGGCTACATGACGCCTGTTCTCAGACACTGGAAACATAGTCTGCCCAAAAGCCTCTGCCCATGCCAGACCAGGGTATATACCTGACCATTTCTCAGCCCAACAGCACAGCAGACACTCTGCTTGTCCACAGGCCTGTTTCCCATGGTATCCCTTTCTCTCTTCCTCTAATAAACTCACTAAATTACACTGATTTATGTCTAAGAATTTGTTCTTGGCTGTTTCATTGCTATATTTCAAATCACTTCACTATCAGCTCAACACCCAAAAAGGGTTCCTGTGTGAAGCTGTGGTAATGGCTGTCTTTCGGGCATGGGTTTTTGAGACAGGGTGCTGGGTCCTGGGCAGAGAATCTACCTGCCTAGATGTGGGCAGAAAGAAGCGTGAGGAAGAGGAGCACAGGCCTGTAAGAGCACGGAGTTAGTAGAGCACGGAGTTAGTCTCTGACTTTTCTCCCCTACACACCAACCTGTCAGGAAGACACAGAGTAACAACATGAGCTGGAGGGAGGCCAAAGAGATTGAACTTGGTCTTCAGAATTCCATCCTAAAAGACTGTCGATTCAGTTCCTCAGAGAGGAGCTTTGTCTTTGACCAGTGCTTTCTCCCTTGAGCCTGACTAGCAAAGTTTTGCAGCTGCAGCCCACATCTGACCCGGGTATGTACCTAGTTCAGATGATTGGCATTGAACTGCAGCCCAAAGTAGAATGGTTGTGGAACTCAAGCAAGTGCCATGCACATACATCCATACTTGCTCATAGTGTAGGAGGGGAACAAACCCCTGACAATAAAGAGTGAAAACTACCAAGGGCACTAGTTGGTGGCAAGGACACCTAAAGCTCCTGAAGGTCTGCTGTGTGACAAGCCAGGAGGGGGTGCAGTCAAGGGACCTGTGAATTCTTAGGCATTAGGTAATAGAATTTAGTCAAAAGGCAACTGATACCTTAAACGAAGTTTTACTGGGGGAAGAGGAAATAAAGAATATACATGGATTGGGGTTGGGGGGAAGCAAAAGGGGATTAGGATCCACCTGTGGGGAGGCAGACACATGTAGAGTTCGTCAGAATATAGAGTCCAAAGCTATTCATTTGGGTGGTCCCAGGTTGAATCTTTTAAGCAGTTTCTAGACAAGCAAAGTCACCTGGGTGACTCCCTTCTGTAGCCACATCAGGATGGCCGATGACTGGAATACTGGGGGCGCTACAATCATCCTTTGTTCTTTCTCCTGTTTTAAGAACATCTTAGAAAAATTCTGAGAACATGTTACATAGTATTGCCATCACTATCCCCATCACAAAAGAGCTTTCAAGCCACTGGGTTGTGATTGATTAGTTTGGTACTGGCCGATGCCACAGGTAGATAGGATTCTCCAGCCAGAGCTGGAGATGCACTAAAGTTAGAGCTCAGAGAGCCCACATGGTCCCTCGGAAGATTAGACGGTGGCCTGTAGCAAGACAGGGTCTCTCTCTTGCTAAACGCACATCCTGTAGTGATGTTCAGAGAACACTGTTAATTGATGATTGTCCTGCTGCAGTCTATGGCTCTCTTCTGGGGGACTCACTTCATCTTTTTAATTAGATTGGGGATAGGGAAGTAGTGGTTAAACACAGTTTTAGGAGAGAGGGGAAATAATTTTATCAAAATAGAGGCATTAATAATCAGCTTAATAGGGAAGTTAATTGTTTCTAAAGTCCTTGATTTTAACAAAAGAGAGTCTAGTTAAGGTCAGAGTAAGGGACATAGAGAGGGGGAAGAACTTCCCTATTCCTGGCACTTATTCTGTCTATGTCACCTGGAGTTGGTGGCATTCAGGCTAGTCGCAGATGGGTGAACAGGTCCGGTAAAACAGAGGAAGAGGAACAGGCTGAAAGTCCAGCTAAGTTATTTTCAAGATCACAGTACTTGTCCTGGCCCCAGTATAGGCAGGTATTTTTCCCTGCTTTTCTTTCAGTTCCTAGAAGTAAGCATGTTCTCTTTCAAATGTGGACTTTGACCCAGGATGTTCCTCCAACCCAGAGGGAATGCCCTCCCCACCTCCTCTAGCTGTGGTTTCCTCCCCTGAACCTCCAGCCTGGCTAGAGTCCTGCTTCCTTACTCTCCTAACATCCTGAAACATTTCCTCTTCTCAGTATGGCCACACTGTATCCCCCACCGCGGTGCAAAAACCTGCACTGTAGGAACTATGTTTTCATGTCAACCATTATCCCCAGTGTCTTGCAAATAATTACCAACATATGTTGAGCCTTTTTGTGGGCCAGGCACTGTTCTAAATACTTGACAGTGAATCCTTACAACAAATTGCATAAGGCACAGAAATACTGTGCTACTTACTCAAGAGTACACAGCTAGAAGGTGACAGGTCAGAATTTGTACCCTGGCAGTCTGGCCCTGCTCCCACCCCACACCCTTCCCCTCTAGCTGCCCACACTAGACATACACAATCTCTAGGCAGGCCACCACTCTATTTCTAGGCCTGTCTTGACCTCTCTGCTTGGGAGACCCCTAGGAGGCAGCTTTTTTCCCCATGGGGCCTGTTTTTCCACTCATAATGGGAGGTAGAGTAGATCACGTGGAAGAGCTTTGTGTGATGGGTACACAGCCCAGCAACCCAACTTCTGTCAGTTCGCTTATCTCCACACTTGCT
>RJWH01006234.1:14970-58733 GCA_004363575.1 Solenodon paradoxus
GAATTTATCACCTCTATTAGGAAGCATCTAATCTTAGGCAAATCTGAGTGGCAGAGCCCAAGTTGACTTGGGAAATATTTACTCAGTATACACTTGTGTGGCTCCAATCACGTTCCCATTCACAAAGATATGATATATGGTCTGTGTGTGCAAAGAGAAATGGCAATTAATACCCAGCTGATTCAATGATACAGATGGGAAAAAATTAAAATTAAGGACTGGCTCATTTGTTGGTTCTCTGTGGAAGGAAAGAAGAAGGGATAAAAAGAAAGAAGGAAAGGAAGTAGGGAAGGATGGAGGAAGAAAAGAAGAAAGGAAGGGTGTTATTTGTGAATAAAGCTGAAAGAATCATTGCAAGGCCTAAGAGCTGAAAGAAAGGGGAACCATACAATGAAAAGCAAACAGATAGGGTTATCAGGAAAACCAGCCACAAAACCAAGTGAGCGAGTGCAAAATAAGGAAGTTGGAGCTTTCTGGGGAAAAAGCAGGTAAGGTAACTAACTAATGGCAAAGACCACAGTCAAGATTGCTCTGGAAGGTGTGGATTAGACCCAACAAAGCTTGGATTCATTGCAACCCCCTTTTCCACACCCATTAATGAAAATACTTTCTGCCTTGTACTTTGCAATGGAAATGCAGGGAGAACAGGATTTGCACACGATGTCTATTTCCAGGGACTCTCCAGAGCACATTCAACCTGATTGCCAACCTCTTTAGATAGCCCCTGTCTCACTGACTCCAACAAACTACTTGGCTTCTCAAGTCTTTGCTTTCTCACTGTGTGGGTACCCTAATCCTAAACCTTAACCCTATCCCTAATCTGAAAGGTGAGCTCTTCCAGTTTCAAAGTTCAGTACTCATGGCCCTGGCTTCTTCATCCAAGTCCGATGGTTGGTTGAAAAATCTGGGCATGGTGGCAGAGCTCACCAGGGCTAGAAGGAGGAAACACAAGACAGGAGTAAGAAAGCCAACTGCAAGACATTACCGTAGTGAAAATAAGGGTCAGGACAGTGACAGTGGAGATAAGAAGAGGGACAGCATCGGAGACAAGCAGAACTTAAGAGCATTACAGAAATTTGAACAGAGATATATTTGAGAAGACTGGGAAACCAAATATGAAAACCAGGAACTTACCCATTCAAAATTTATAATGGCAACCCCAGGTCATGTCAGCCTAGAAAGGAAAATTCCAACATGTTAAAGTATAAATTTCTTAAAAAGTCAAAGACAAGACTCTCCTACAAACATACGTTGAACATGCAACCCAAATTTACTCAGCTCACTAATTAGTGAGAGAAAACATTAAGACAGTCAGTCTGACTGAGAGTCTCTTAAAAAATTAGCCATTTGTAGACCTTTATAAGGGAATGTTAGAATAAATTTCCTAGAGTTGATTCAAAACTAGTTATTGTCCTATAAGATGATGCTTGAAGTGGGTGGGGATCTCTCATCTATAAGGCAGAAATGATTTGCATCTCTGCCAAACAACATCTGCAAATGGACAAGAAAATTTGCTGAGCCTGAGCCTTTAGTGAATAACACACGGCAAAGTCCAACAGTGCTCATTCTTTTAAATTAGTGGTTCTTAATCAGGGGGAGTTTTGTCTTCCAGGGGGCATTCAGCATTTACTGGAGACATTTTTGACCACAAGTCAATAACTCAGGGTAGGGAATGGAAGAAGGGAGAGGGAAAGGTGTGCTACACTTCCTCTGGAGCCCAGGACATTCTCTGCCCCAAATGTCATTATGTGAAAAGGTTGAGAAGCTCTGCCCTCAATAATTAACTATCCCTTGGGTGAGCTTGTTAAAGTATGCCCTTGCAGGGTGTGCCCTGATGGAGTAGGAGCTCAGCCCACATACCCCTATTTCAAGTCCCGGGTCCAGGGGGGAATCACCAGTGTAAACAACTAAATAAAAACAAAGGAAAATAAATCAAATGCTTCCTCCTCCTCTCTCTTGTTGCCTGCCTGCTAACTTGCCTTCATTCCTGCCTGCGCCTTTCCTGAAAACATCCTGTGTCCTTGTGCAACATCACTGAAACAATACAGGTTACATTCGCTCATCTTTTTTTTTTTAATTTCCAAACTTTGAATAAATTTCCTTAATCGTAACAGTGAACCACCTGTCTTCAGAGAAAAGTAGACTTCTCCTTTTTACAAATCTTTTACCCAAGTATTTTCAAAGGTTTTCTACTTAACCTGAAGGACATTAGAAAAAATCAGTTAAACAGAATAACACTCCCAGTTACTGAGCATTTATTTTCTTTAATTAAGATCTCACTGCAGTTACTGTTCAAAGCCTGTGGAATTTTTTCCAGAGAGCATGAAAATGCTGCTAAGTATATTAAAAACAAGAACATTCAACTAAACAGCAAGCAAAAACAAAAAAGGTGTTCTGATATAATTGGGGGAAGTTAGCAGAAGTCAAGGGTAGAGGTCACAGGACACAGGACAGAACTGGAAGACAGAGCCCAATGCTCACCTCAATTCCCAGTCTGAACACAGCACCTTCCCTCCTATTCCTGCTCCTGCTGTCCCAAATCTGCCAACACCACTGTGCATCCAAGCTGGACTTTTCAGTGACACCTTAGGTTCTTCTTTTTTCCCATCTACGTGAGTTCTCCTGCACAGTAAAACGTTTATAGAATGATTACTGCCAGGCACAGAGTATATACAGAGCAATGAGCAAATGCCAAGGCCCACGAGTCATCCTTGATTGGCTCTCATTTCTTGCTTTGAATTCAGGCTCTGTAGCCACGATGACTTAACTTATTCTTCTGCCCCAGTCAGGCCACTCCTGTTTTCAGATGATGACCCTGAAGTACAGTATGCCATCCAACTCTGCTAAAAACAAATCCCCAAGAGCTTCCCTTTGCGAGGGCTCAGAGAATAAAATCTGGGCTCCCTCGTACTTAATTCCTAGGCTTCCATGCTCAAAGATACTATCACCAGAAGCCCCCAGGACAGATAACAGGCTTCTCTACACCTGTGCCTTTCTTTATTCTCATTTTTGATGACTCCCTCTTCTGCAGGTATCAAAAATGCACTAACCAATATATCTGACTTGCTAGATGAATATTTACAGACCCCCAAATACATTTTCCAATGTATTCCACTTGATGATAAACTACAGCTTGTCTTCCATGATACACTTTAATAGATTTTTCACTTAAAAATGAATGTTGCTACTTTTAAATATCTGAAGGGTAGTTTTGAGAACTTTAATTTGAGGGAATAAGTTCTTTGGGAATAAAAAAAGAGTTCTCAAGGGAAGCAAGTACTCTACTTTTTTTCACAATGTCTTCACAAAGACATCATTCATTCAACCTGAGTTGGATACAAGAATTATTCCTGATGGTGCAAACATGGCCCTTAGCTTAGGAATTTAACAGAGAACTGGAGAACATGTACGTGTGAGACTGTGTTAAGTGCTCAGGTAAGATTCTCTGGAGGCAAACATTTGGAGCGAAAAGAGCTCCTAAAAGAAGTCAGTCACATTCAGGCTGAGACCTGATAGCTATGTCTATTCGTTTTTCTTATTTTGTTTTATAAACAGAATGATTAAATGCCAGGATTGTCTGGTGGAAAAACTAAATCTCTTAGCACTTGCCCAAATGTGGCAGAAATAGTCTTTAACCTCTGGGCCTGCACCTCACCATCTTACACCTTAGGCCTCATACCTTTCTGCAGATAAAGATTGTATCCAATCACAACGCATCCCCAATACCCAGGCTTATCACTGGTACTTGTTCCAGTAAGTGTTATTGGAACAGAATGGGATGGATGAAAGGAAACAAAATGGAAAATAAAATGTTTTAAATTGCTGAATATCCTCCTGAAGCTATAAGACAAATCATCTGGTTATATTGATGAGCAAATTCAAGTTGTATCAGTTCAGTCTCATCATTGCCTTTACTTCTTTTTCTTACCAAGACAACTTTTCCACAGACAATTACCACCTAAAACTCTCTGCTGCACAGCTGACTCAGATTAGAGAAGTTGAAGAAACCTACATACCTGCCTTCTCTTCCTCAATTACTATATATAAATCCCAGAAATGAGCAAGGAGGCAGTGATTACTCACTGGGTGTGGAGAGAAACTGCACTCTCTTACACAAAGATATTGGGTGATAGGGGGATATTTAACTTTAATTCTCTCATTTTATATAAAATCTACAATGTGTTCAAAAGCCAGTTCTCAGGCAATGATGAATTATATCTCCTGAACATTCTAGAGAACTTTCATTTCCTCTACCAGGACAGACAGAAAAGAAAGTACCACCGAAGGGAATTGATTAAGAAAAAGGAAAACTTCAGTAAAGTCTGAGGCAACATTTTAAGTGCATTAGAATTGTATCAGCTTGCAATAGATGCAATATGTATAGGACTGTGTAGGTCTGGTCGACCAGATGGATCTTCAGACCATACTGTATCCCATCCTATGCTGGTTGGTCATCTTCCTTCTAAGACCTAGGGTGAAGGAGTCAAATGCATCTCAAGGAGACTGACAGACAGAAACAGCTCACTTTGAAACTTTGAAAACTACTTTGTATTTGTTTCCCTAACTACCACATTTCTTCAAATCTAAGATGCCATTAATTGCAACATAGTGTTATTTTGTGAGTCACTAAGGAAGAACAAATACTGCTGCAAATTAAGGGATCTTAGGTTATAATCATCAATAACATAAGTTCTGTACTTTTGATGTGATAATAAACTAGTCTGTACTGGTTTCTCAACTATCTGATTACTCCTCTCCATTTTTCCTTCAATACAGTTCTTAAAAAGAATCACAAAAGATTGCAACACTTTATTTGTTATTCTAATTATACATTATTTATATAGTTAGACAATATTATTACACTTTTTAAGTTTTTGATACTGTTTTGTGAGGATATAGAGAAAAGGGATGCTTGTGAAATTTATAAAAAGATGTCATTTAATTCTGTATACAATACAGAATATGATTTTCAAGACAAGTAAGTTACACTTATATGAATTACACATATATTTCTGTGTATATCTCTGTACAAGTATAGATGTGTATTTATATATTTGTATAAACATAATGTGTGCATGTAAAACATTATATAGCTATTTAAGAACATAAGCCCTCTAGAAATTAAATTATGCCAGCCTGGGGTAGACCCTCAAGTGTGCATAATTGCACGAATTCCTGAAAGAACAGTGTAGGAATCCTATAGCACTTCTGTGAGCTTGTTTTTTAAAGCTCTTAAAAGAGTATGAGCATTTAACTGACTAATTAACTTCTGAGATAAGGTCACACAGCATACTCCTTCCACTGGGGTCACAGTGTGAGCCAGCATTGCTGGCTCTGAGATGCTGATCATCTGGGCTTGTCTGGAGGATGGGTGTTAAGATCTGTCAGAAATCTGAGTCACCGAAGAACCTGGGGAATGAGGATAACTATCGTCGAGCTTGGGGAGAGAGCCCATGATGTCAAAATGAAAATTGACACTTGCCCCATTCCCTAGGGGAGTGGCATTTTTCAATATAGAAAAGTATTAGTTATTCATTTTCAGCAACCACCAAGTATAGGTTCAAGTCCTCTGAGGTGCAGACACAAAAATGGGATTGGGCATTAAGACTGTTGTTGGGGAAGTATCTGCAAAGGCTAAAAGGAGAGCATGCAGAGGTAGGCAGGGGGCTTTCAGATGGCAAGGTCAACAGGGAGACAGAAAGCTTATATTGGAAGAGTGTCAGTTCACAGTCCAGTCCCTGAAACTTTCAGCCAGGACAGAGGGAGGCCCCAAGCCATAGCTGCTTATTAGTGGAGTCCTTGACAGATGGGTAGGCACTCCGACTGCCACCATGTGCAGCTGTCGGGTGCGAGCAGCCACAGATATGTGCAGCCTCAACATTGACAGTGTTGCCTCCAGGCCAGTCTACTGTACTGCTAGTTGCAATTTCATTTAAAAGGTGGTGTTTGAGCGGGCACGCCATGGCCAATCAATTGGCACATCTTAAACTTGTTCAGGAAGAGAGGTCCCCAGGAACCTCCTTTCTTGAGAGTAAACATAGAAGCAGAAGACTGATGGGATGAATTACAGCCTTGTTTAGTCTCACTCTGTCCCTTAGTCACAGTCTGCTCCGATTCCCCTTCACCCTCATCTTCTCACCTCATAAGCTGCGGTGACTTACTCGTGGTGAGACCCAAACTTCACTTTCAAAGTCTGCACACTTGGCAGTCAGCCCCCTCTGATAGCAGCCCATGATGATCACAGTTACAGTCAGGCAAGGGAGTGCCCAGAGCTTCCTCACAGACTCCTCTCTGCCCCATCTATAAAGCAGCCCCAACTCCTGATGATGATTAAAATCAACATTCCTCTTCTCACCTCCTGTCTGATGACAGCTGTAGATGGTAGGCTCTGAGCCCCAGGAAGCGTGCATGTTCATGTGCACCAGTAGCTCCGAGCCTGCAGGATCCAGAGTTCAGGGGATGGGAGCACAACATCCCCCACGGCTCATCACCTGTGTCAGTTCTAGCTCCCCAAGAAACAGAAGAAAGACAAGATTAGATAGACAAATGTTTCATTGATAGAAATACCTGTGAAACATAATCTAAGCCACCAGGGTGCACCAAGTTAATATATTTAGCTAGGTAAATATGAAAAACTTTGCATAGGAAAATAAGACCAAAAAGCAAAGTGGAAAAATAAATGACAAATTAGAAAAATATATTTTTTCAGGGTATCAAAATTAAAGGACTAATACACATAGTGTATAGATTATCTTTTGATAGAGAAAATAAAGAAATGCTCAAAAACGATGCAAGAAGGTGTGAGGACCCAGGAACCAGCTTGAAGGAACCTATCTGAAAGAACTGAATACTAAGATAGAATAGTAATAGACTAACAAGTTGAATCAAACAGGCAGAATCCATGAGTTCATACTGACAAAACAGATTACGTGATAGATCAGTCACAGATGGATAGATGGGCAGGTGGATGGACAGAGGGGTGGATGGCAGGTTGGCTAATGAAAGAGGGGAGAGTGCTGCCCCTTATATTAGAATATCAACTGATTAATGTGAAGGGGATGGTGAAATTGGCTTATGGCATTTGCAGTCATCATAGTAAAGATTGTTTCATGGATCAACAATAAATTCTAAATACAGAGTGGAAAGTTTGAAGAGAAGCAGGGTGTCTACATGAATTAAGGTGCCTCTACAGATTACTAATCGCTAGAGAGAATATATTAAAATGGAGAAACTATACAACACTTTGACCTGGTGATTAGCACCATGATGGGGAGGGAATATCAGGTTACTCCAAAGTGATAAGCAATCCACAAAATAAATAGCCTGTGTTCTTAAAAAATGTCGATGTCTGAAAGCCAAAGAAAGGTTGAGAACATGTTCCAGTTTATGCAGGTTAAAGAGATTTAACAACAGAACACAACACAGGATCCTGCACTGGGTCAGGGAAAATACTAGGCAGAAAAATGTATAATCTTATGCTACAGAGAACAATAAGGGGAAAATTGATGAAATTAGAATATAGACTCTAGATAGATGCAGTTCATACCAGTGATAGAGATCTCAGACAGATATTGTTATTCCGTGTTCAGTGGCTTTGACCCATAAGGTCCCTCTTAAGTCTTTCAACCTCTGCTACACTTTCTGGAGCACCTATTTTTTGCTTTTATAGAGGCTGGATAGGGGTTTCCCAGTGCTTTTCCCACTTGCCCCCACATATCCCCTTCCTGTTACCTTTCCTGAACTCACCTTTTTCTCTTAATCCTACACAAACACATAGCCTTTCCATAAAAGCAGAAAACTGGACATAACCTAAATACTTTATTACAGCAGCAGCTTAACAAAGCAAGCTACATCATTATGAAATAGTCATCATTGTAAATTGACCATTGTGAGAGCTAATTAGACTCATAAGGAAGTGTATATGATAACATTTGGGAAATAAATACAGATTACAGATAGAAAAAAAGATTATAAAACTGTATACACACTGTAATTATGAGACTATAAACTGTATACGTGCAATTCCCATCAACAGATGACTGGGTAAAGAAGATGTTGTCTTTACACTCAATGGAATTCTACTCAGCTGTTGAAAAAGATGAAATCATGTCTTTTGTAACAACCTGAATGGAATTTGAGGTAAATAATCTAGGTAAAATAAGTCAGAAAGGAAAAAAAAGAGAGTCTCACTCATATTTGGAATATGCAGAAACAAAATGAATGAACAAAACACAATAAAAATCAATAAAACAAAAAAATAATAAAATAAAACTTGAAATACAATAAAACACAAAAATGACTGAATTCAAGACAATGGTTTACAAGGCTAGGGGTGTGGAGAGGGGAAGAAGGAACCTAGGGTTGAGAGAATAAAACTGATGGTGGTAAATGATTCTAGAACTCTTAGTAGGCGCTGTGTGATATACACACTGACTGAGGTGTGACTTTTTTCTCTTATATAGTATTGTAAACTAATGAAACACTAATTTAAGAATACTCTATTGCTAAAAAAAAAAAAACTAAATTGCAGACATCTGGACAAGGCCTGGAAGAGAACCTGAAAAAATTGAGAATTATTCCTGATTGATAATCATTAATATTTACCTGGTGCTTGCCATAGGACAGATTCTGTTCTAAGTTTTGGATAGTTTTTCTTCATAGGACCTCACTCTCCAATCTTGAAACATTATGGTGCTTTCTGTTATTAAGTCTCATCCAGACAAGTTTGAACTGGATTATTCTATATCATTTCACTTTAAGCTCAATGAAAATGGCAAAGGTGTATTAAGTGCCTTCTTTGAACGCAGGTCTTGATCCTGGGTTCCAGGTTGCCAAAATAAGGAAAGTGCTGGAGAGGCCTGAATATAGACCACTCATATTCTACCAGCAGTGTTCCCGCATGCAGATCCGTAATGATTACAGTCTCAGTCTTCTCATCTGTAAAGTGGGCATAAGTATCACCTGACCTCATAGGTTGTTCTCTAACTCATTTGAGTCAAAGCGATTGAAACAATAGTGGAGTATTAGCATAAATTGATATCATTTTGTCATTATTCATTAGTCTGGGCCTATATTCTAGATCTATGTTTATAGGACTTGAGTCTTAAAAGAGTTCCTTTTTTCTAGGGTCATACCTTAGTTGTAGAATTTGGTGAACAGATATGTGCACAGTCTACACTTCTCATGTTTAACTCACAATTCCCCAGTCTGTACCCATCTTGAGGCAAAAGAAAAAAATTGAAGTCTCTCTGGTTCTAATCCCACAGGATGCACTTCTCTGTTCTTTAAAGTCATCCCTGGGCAGTCTCCTCTGCTCACTGGATGCCATATTCCCCTTCCTTCAACTGTTCGTTTGAGCCATCTACCAGATGAAGAGTTACCTGACAGAAACACAGCTGCCATTGCTGTATTTGCTGCTAATGTCATTGCTGCCCAGGTCAAGATGCTGTCAGCAAGTACTCCTAAAGCTACCTGTTCCATTAAAGCCATAGATGACCTCAGAGGTGCTGAGCTGAGACCATGCTTAACCAGCACTGACAGGGAAATTTGTGGTAATGCCAGCAGCTGGTAATGCCACTCTTTCACCAAGACAGCTTGATGGAAAATGGAGTGGCAATAGTGCTGGCTCCATCTTTTACTGACAACCAGAACTGCATATTAATTTGCAGGGCCCAGTACAAATGAAAACACAGTGTCCTTTGTCAGAAAATTATTAAGAATTTCAAGGTGACAAAGAGCATTGAACTAATTACAGGGCCATTCTGAGTCTACTTGCTCCTGTTTATATCCATCATCTTGTCCATAAGATTCAGCAGTGTTGGACTCTGAATTCTCATCTGCTACCCTCCATGCCACATCTGGCCAAGTTCATCTGGCCTGCACCTGAACGTCTCTTTTCTTGTGGTGAGTTCCAGTCAGAGAAGTTTCTCATCCTTGTGCAAATGGACTTTTGGTGACCACTTCTACCCTCCACCAGACTAATCACCCTCCCAAGGTGCCCGCATGATGATAGATGCCCCAATAATTCTGGCAGATCAATAGCTATAAGCTGGGGAAACCGCTATGTCAAGCTATGAATAGTTATATGTTTAAGAGAGAGGTAGTACTCAACTTTGGAACTAATGTCAATCTTTTATTATGGAATACTTTGTGGAGATACAAAGGAAACAGTCAGATATGGCCCTAAAATAAGAAGGTTGAGTCTGAAAGGCTATCATCTTTGAGGTTTGAGCTACATATTAGCAGGGATGCTAAGGAGGGAAGATTTCCTCTTTCCTGGATGTGATAAATGTGATTTACAATAAAAAAGTATTTGATTTTCATCTTCATGTTGAATACCAAACTCCTAAAACCTTTGGAATTTCTTAAGCGATGAGAACAACAAAAGCTCTTTTGTTAATGTTGTGTTAATGAGGTGACTTTTGGAATTCACCTAAGAGTCAGGGTGGGGGGGCTGGTTCTCAGGAGAATCAAGTTTATTTGAGGGTTGGAGATTTCAGTGTCTCCCCCCTCTTCCCCACCTCCCCACCATGACCTCCAGGGGTTGGAGGTGAATTAATTACCAATGGCCAGGGATTTAATCAATCATGCTTATGTATCGAAGTCTCCAAAAAAAGCCCAATTCACAAGATCTGGAGAACTTCTGGACTGGTGAACACATGAATATTCAGGGGAAATGGGGTGTGTGAGAGGGCAGGAAAACTGTACCCTTTCCCCATTACCCTGCCCTAGGCATCTTTTCCATCTGGCTGTTACAGAGTTATATATATTTTTATAATAAACTGGTAATCTAGTAACAACACATATCTCAGAACATATACCCATCATTAAGGAATGGATGACTGTATAATAAAAAGACTCAACAAGTTGAGTAAGAGAGAGCATACCTCAAAATAATAAAGGTCATATGTAACAAGCCTACAGCTAACATCACAGTGAAGGGTGAAAAGCTAAGTTGTTCCTCTAAGATCAGAAAAAAGACATGAAAACCCACTTTCACCACGTTTATTCAACATATTATTAGGAGTCAAAGCAATTAGACAAGTAGAAGAAATACAAGGAATGAAAATCAGAAAGGGAAAAGTAAAACTCTCTCTTTGCAGATGACATAATATATATAGAAAACCCTAAAGAATCCAACAACAACAAAAGAATGATTAGAACAAATAAAGAAATTCAATAAAATTCAAGATACGAACTCAGTATACAAAAATATGTTGTACTTCTATATACGAATAAAAAACATTTGGAAAAGAAATTAAGAAAAATTTCATTTAAAATTATCTCAAAAAGAATAAAATACCTAGGAATAAGTTTAACCAAGGAAGTGAAAAATCTATGTACTGAAAACTATCTGGTATTGATAATAAGAAATTGAAGAAGACACAGGTAAAATGAAAGCTATACTCTGCTCACAATTTGGAAGAAATGTTATTAAAATTTCCCAAATTCCCAAAGCAATCTACAGATTGAATTCATTCCTTACCAAAATTTCAAAATTTCATATCAAAATGGTATGTTTCACAGAAATAGAACAATCCTAAAAATTTTATGAAACCAAAAAAGATTCTAAGGAGCCAAAGCAATCTTAAGAAGAACAAAATGGAGGCACCCTACTATATTACAAAGCTATAGATGTCAAAACAGTGTGGCATTGACATAAAAATAGATGCATCAATCAATGGAACAGCACAGAGAGCCCAGAAATAAGCTCACGCATATAGTTAATGAATTTATTACAAAGGCACCAAGTATGGGGAAAGGACATTATTTTCAATAAATGGTGTTGGGAAAAATAGGTCGCATGCAAAAGAATGAAATTATGACTTTATCTTACATCATACAGAAAAATCAACTCAAAATGGATTAAAAACTTGAATGTTGTCTTTTAGCAGAGGTGCACTCTTGTTGCTGAAATGGTTGAGGCAACTAAGGTACAGACCATGCAAAGCCCAAGAACCCAGTTTCATGATCCCAGGGGTTGGGAAGAGGAAGGACAAAAAGTAAAACAAATAAAAAACACTTTCAGAAGAAAAGATAGGTGATAAGCTTCTTGAAATTATTCTTGGCAATGATATTTTGTATTTGACACCAAAAGTAAGGACCACAAAGGTAAAAATAAAAAAGAGGGAAAAGAAGCCTCTCCTCTCAGTTGGACATCGCCCTGGGGGCAATCAGCCCTATCTGCCTCGTAGCTTAAGCACTGCTGTGTTGCACAGCCTGCAGAAATTATGACCAGTCCTTTTGGTCAGAAGGGATTGGAAGTCACTGTCTACAGTGGGTGGGACTACGACTTAGCACTTGGGTGAAGCATGGATAAACAGGACTCTAAGGCCAGCGAAACTCCTGGTGTGAGGATCTGGACCAGGCAGATTTGAACTTTACTGTGTTCACTGGTGAGAATGCTCCCCAAACTTGGTTCTGTAGATGCATAAAGCCATGGTTGGGATTACTACTTGGACACTGCAGAGAAGTGGAGGAAGACAGCCAACCGGACAGCTGCAGGAGTGGCAATAATGCATATCACTTCCTCTGACCTACATCTTCAGTCTTCTTCTCTTTTTCAATTATATATTGAAGAACAATATGCATGCAAAATGATCACTATCACAAATCCTAAATGTAGAGATGACTGAATTTTCACAATCTGATTATATAGCCATATAACCAACATCCAAATCAAGCAACCAGACATTCACAAAATTACAGAACCCCCTCATATGTTATATATGGAATTGTATCACTTAAAAAAAAAAATCTGGCTTCTTTCATTTGTGTGTGTGTGATATTCACTATATATTTGTGCAGTTCTAATTTATTAGTTCTTGCTGCTCTACTTTTACTCCATTGTATAAATGTACCACAACGTAGCTATTCATTCTACTATTGATGGGCATGTGGAGGATTGTACATTTTTCCTATTATGAAAACTGTTACTGTGAACATTTTAGGATGAATCATATGAGAAACATATATATGCACCACTATTGGGTATATATCTAGAAGCAGAACTACTGAGTCTGTCATGTGTTCAACACCTTCAACTGCTTTGAGAACAGGGAAGATGTAATAAAATATACTTTTCCAAAAATGTGAAGTACATTCTTCACAACTGGCTGGTTGATGGCACTGCTCAGAGGATATAACAGATTATGATTGATACAAATTTATAAGGGATTCTTATCACTTTATTAATTTTAGTCATTCCACATGAATGATTTATATTGCCTAATACTCTGCTAAATATGTCTAATATCAGCACAAAGTTGTCTTGAGATCTTGTGCCAAGATTAAGAAGTAATTCATCTGGCAATGAATTATTGACTACAGATACATATATAATAGCAGTGATATTTTATATATCCTTATAATAGTATTTATTAACATCATTCTGATATGCAAAAAATTCTAGTAAATTTTGGAAGTGCTAGGGAAAATCAAGCTAATGAGACTTTTAAGTAGTTTAAAGAAGAAACCTTCTATCTCCTAATAAATATTACTTTTATGCTGCTCAGTTCCTAATTAGGCAGAAGAAATATTAAAATTAAGAAATTCTTGTCAACATGAATGTAATATAACTTCACCTCACTAATTACAAATAAAACGAATCTTTTGACTAGTAAAATCAAGGAATAAGAAATAAACAAATGGTACAACAGCAAACTAAAAACCTTCTACGCAGTTAAGGAAACCATCAACAAAACAAAAAGGCAACTTACCAAATGGGAGGAAATACTTGCAAATCATATGTCTGATAAGAGGTTAATATACAAATATATAAGGAACACCTAGAGCTCGACAGCAACACACATGCACACACACACACACACACGCTGATAAAAATGGGTAGAGGCTCTGAATAGATCTTTTTCTTGAGAAGATAAATAAATGACCAACAGGTACATGAAAAGGTGTTAAATATCACTAATCAGAAAAATCTGAATGAAGCCACAATACAGTATTGCCTCATACATGTATTCAAAAAGAAATAATAAACGTTGGTAAGGGTGTGGAGAAAACAAATCCTTGTACACTGTTGGTGGGAATGCAGATTGGAAGAGTGATTATGCAAACAGCAGCATGAAAGTTCCTCAAAAAATTAAAAATAAAACTATGAGGCAAGCTAGTAATTTCACTTCTGGATATTTATCTAAAGAAAATGAAAAAATAACTCTAAAAGATATCTATACCCCTCCCATGTTTGTTAAAGCATTATTTAGCAGTAAAGACATGAAAACAAATGTTCATTGGATGAATGCATAATGAAAATGAAACTGTGATACACACACAGACACACTCACACACACACACACACACACTGGAATATCATCAAACCATAAAAAAAAAGAAGGAAATCTTGCCTTTTGCAAAAACATGGATGAACCTCACAGGAATTACACTTAGAATAAGTCAGATAATGACAAATATTGTATGATCTCTTGTAAGTAGAGTCTTAAAAACTAGATTTCACAGAACCAGAGAATAAATTGGTGGTTGTCAGAAGTGATTCATGGGAAGCAGAGACAAAATGGGTGAAGATGGTCAAAAGGTACAAGTTTTCAGTTATAAAATAAACTAAGATGTGGGGCTGTAATATCCAGCATGGTGACTATAGTTAATAATACTGTGTTGAATATTTGAAATTTGGTAAGAGTAGATCTTAAGAGCTGTCAACATAAAAAAAAAAATTCTGTGAGACGAAAAAAATTAACTATAGATATAAACTGGATTTATTGTGGTAATCATTTTTCAAGATATACTACATTAAATCAATATGTTGGACGCATGAAACTAATATAGTCATGTATCAATTGCATCTCAAAAATGACTAAAAGATTAGCACATCACTGGATCTGGTAAGAGCTGCACAGTGTCTGCTCATATAGCTTCCCGACTAGGGAACAGGGTACTTCTATGTGCCACTGTGTCAGGCCCTATGCTCCCCAAGGACAAAACTTCCTGTGTTTGGGACCTTGTCCTATGTGTCTCTGAATTTGGCTATTGATTTGCATCCTTTGTAATAAATATGCAATCATGAGTAAATGGGTTTCCTAAGTTCTATGACCCAATCTAGCAAATTAATCAAACCTCAGAAAGAAATGTGCTGGACTCTTGTGTGTCTGGGAGCTAACTGCAGAGAAAGCACCTCTACTTTATAGCCAGTAGGTCAGACCACAGGTAATGATGACATGGGCTTACTGGCACCTTAAGTCTTAGGAGGGGTCATGGAAATCTTCACTCCCTTGCCAGTTGCTCGGAAGCCCAGGTGTGAATGCACGGCTGGCCTTGGTAGTGGAGGATGTTCTTAGGAGACTGAGCCCTTACCCTGGGGAATCTGATGCCTCTCAGGTTAGATAGTGTCCGCATGGAGTTGAGTTCTTGATACCTGTTGGTATCCGAGAACTGCTCGTTGATGTAGGGAATGCCACACACACTCACATTAGAAGTGGGTCCAGGAACCCATTCTGTTGGTATCAGAGTAGTGGAATTTGCTGCAAGGACACAGAAACATGTAGTTTGGGAAGAGAAAGAATGAAAGGGATGAGGAAATTTGACCTCTGGATCACAATCTGGTCATCTTCTAGGACTGCAGCCATGCTGTCACCAGTTACTAAAGATAAGTCACCCCTGAAATTTAGAAATAGCCATACCCTGACTCGCTGGAGTTGAAAATACAAAATAAGAAGTATGCTAAATATGTGATCACCTGGACATTGTTATCTATAATAGCAAATGAAAACAAAATGTTCAGCTTGATAGAGCAGGAGTAGGAAGTAGCACTGATAGCTGGTCTAAGTTTGACAGGGCGGCGGAGGTGGGGGCAAAACAATAGCAAAACTGCGTTGCCCTGCCTTTTTTTCCTATTAACATAAGAAAAGTCATATCTAGGAACGTTATCAATAACCAAACAGTCACTTTTTGATAAATCAGTTAGGTAGCTCATAGCCAAACTTGAAAAGTTAAACTCCAAAAGCACTGTTATATACATGGCAAAATAACAAAAGCAGATATTATTCGGCAAAGCAATTAAACTTTTAATTTCTACTTAATGTAGCTACTTGATGGGAATGGCAGCGAGATGTGCAGGGAGCAAAGCTGGGCCCTGACTCTGGCTGCTCCTCCTGCTCGGAAACATCTCAGACCTGTGAGTGGGGCTTGCAGACTCTGACACAAACCTCGGTGGATGCTGGCTAACCCGCAGGAGGAACAGACCCAGCCAGGAGATGTACCTGACTACTCTCTTTCTGTCCCAGCAGATTTATGCTCTGGTTTTGCCTTCTTCAATGACTATAATCAAAATGTCACTCTAGCCTTCAGAACAAGTAGAGACCTGGGGTTGACCCTAGTGCTGCCTCCAGGACCCAAACTTGCCGTCCCCACTGTCTAAGCTGGACACTGATCACCAGCTTCAGATCATGTGTTTCTTGGGTGGCATAGACCCTGTTAACAGCTCTTGGGCTTGCTTTGGTTACCCTGACTCAGTTTCCCCACCTGGCCCCATCCACTAATGTAATACACACCACCTCTAACAAGGATAGAGACAGAAATCTGCTTCACGTGAGCAAATCTGCCTGTACCCATACCTGGGCTAGACTAGGACAACCCCTAGGCTAAGTTTGAGTTCAAGAACTTGACAGAAGGAAGACATTTTCAGGCTGTATAGTCTCCAATTCCAGACTCAACCAGTGAGCTGGCTAGTGAATGGGACTCTCTGTGGCAGCATAAGACAAAGAAATGTGTTCGGCTCTTGTGTGTCTGGAAGGGAAGCCCGCCCCGCAAAGTCTCCCATAAAAGAATGGGTCTCCAAGAAGTGTCCCGGTAACTGTAATCACCTAGCCCTGTTAAATTCTTTAAGAAAAGGAAAAAAATAACGACGAGCAGAGCAGCTGGTTACCCCTAAAGTAGCACGCCAGAGTGTACTAGTTCTCTTCTTCAAGAACAACATGGGCTGGTGGGAAGGAGGTGGGTTCCCCACACAAGCTTTATACACAGGCTGGATTTTGCCTGAAAGAATGGGAAGAACCAGAAAGATTTCCCAGGGGAAATGACCTAAGCCAAGACCTGAAGAATTGACCAGATAAAGGAAGCATTGACCTGGTAAAGGAGGAAAGGAAGGCTTCGAGATGGACAGCACATGGAAAGATCTGAAGGTGAGAAATGAGAAGAGAGCTTCCAACAGGACAGGAGACTGCAGATCTCAAATTGTAATATAGAAAGAAATGACACTGAAAAGATGAATAGGTGGCAAGTTTACAAAAAACCTGTAAAGCTAAGGAATTTTGGCCTTCTTCCTCTCTCCCACAGTGCAGTTAGAGCACAGTGACACAACACAATCTTTAGAACTACCAGTTGCGAGCTGAGTTAGGACTAAAAGCAGGGGAGTAGGTAGGAGTATAACGACCTAGGAGAACAACACTATCAGCACTGCACATATATTGTAAATCATTTACCTCCCACTCCCCCAGAAAACCCATGGGGAAGGTACTGATACTATTTTCATTTTAAATCTGAAGCAGAAAGAAGTTGAACTATTAGCCCTGGACTATAGGGCAGACAGAACCATGGGGCTCTAAACCACTATATGGATAATTGGAAGTGGGAAAAAAATAAACTACAGATTAACTCGTTGAATGGCAATGTCTTTCACTGAACAAAGGTACACTGAGGATGGTCAGCATCTGTGGGAAAAGATGATGAACACAGTTTTGGACATGCTGATTTTGAGATGTTTTCACTTTGAGTTTGTGGAAAATCCAAGAGGATATGTTCAGGAAGCAGTGTAACTTACAGTTTTGAAGTACAGGAGACCTACCTGGACAGGAGTCAGAGAAATATCAGTCACTGGATAAGAGTGCCTATGGAGAGAAGGAGGGGAAATGGCATTGTGAAGAGCCCTGAGGAAACTTGAAGAATGGTCAAGAGGAATTCCAAGGAGTTCCAAGGAAGAAACTTGTGAGAATAAAAGAAAGTCAACAGAAATTGATGTCATGAAGACCCAGAGAAGGAGTTTCAAGAAGGGAAGGGGTAGGCAGGTAGAGGATGGCCAGTATTGACAGGTACTATTGGGAAGTCACAAGAAAAATGTCTGAAGGTTTATGAGTGAACTTAAGTAAAAAGAGAAAAAAATGAAAGGTCATATTAAAGATCATGGAGGCTATTTTGGATGATGTTCTTAATCTTTCATAGTTAGAACTGGGTCTGTGTGGCAATATATCTAAGAGAGGGAGAGGGGATTGTAAAATCTTGGACAAAATTTTAACCACAATCTCTTAATACACAATCACATTCATCTACTTCTGGTCTTTTTTAATGCATAAATCCCTACTTTGCACATAGTTATAGATCCTTCTCTACTTTAAATTATATGCTAGGCAATTGTCCATGAGAACCTCTATCTTTCTTTTTATTTTTAGACAGGAATGAAGGCAAGTAGGCAGGCAGGCAGGCAGAAAGAGAAAGAAGCATTTTATTTTATTAATTTGTTATTCTTGGTTGTTCCCCTAGGATCCAAGTCTTGAACCTGGGTCTTTGGAATGTATTTGAACCACAATCACTGACTTTATATGCTCGGTCACTAGGGCATAACTCCATGAAGACCTCTTTGTAAATATCATTTGAATGGTGGCATGAGGCCACAGCACAAAATGTCCTATAAGCCATCTCCCTCATTCACAGAGCCACTCTTGAGCTTATTTGCATGCATACATGAGGACAGGGTCTTGGAGATAAGAGGAAGGAGAAACTGGTCTTCTGGATAACATAATTTCTTTGACTGATTTTAAATTTTGTGTTAAAACAGTAAGAATATACCAGGAGGAAAAAAATGCTAAATTTCATTTTTCAAGAATTACACTTTCTCTATTTATTCTATTTTCTAGGTTTCTGAGACAGTAATCATTTAAGTTCCCATGGACTTGATCTGACAGGATTTTGGACAAACTAAAGTGTATGGTACTGCCTTGAGCAAATAATTTAATAGGTATAATGTCCTGTTATTCAAGAAGAGAGAGCTAGATGAATAGGATATCTCCTGGTCAATTAATAAATTAGAAAAGCACCCACCCAAATGTCACCTCCAACTTACATTGCAGAAAATCCTCCCCACCTCATTCCCCAGATAGACTCCTCCTAAATCATTCTGACTAATGATTCCAACAATAAGCCTTAGACATGCTCCATTGACTCTCTCCTTCCCCACTCCCAAAATCATAGTTCAAGTCCAGTTCAAGCCCTTCTAGTGCAACTTCTCAACCTCAAAGTATATTTCATTGCCAGGGAGTAACTTATCCAAACTTTAGCTTCTTTATATATATATATATATATATATATATATATATATATATATATATATATATATATATATATATATATATAATGGGGAGAATACTAATTATCCATATGGTTCTAGAGATTTCTGAAATGATGTTTACTTCTTCCAAAAGAAGATCATGAGAAAGAAGTAATTATGTCCACACAGAAGTGATCTTAACACTCTCCAGTGAAGGAAGTTAATGTTTCTGTCATATATTAATTTCAGTAAAATTTGCTTGACAAACTGATAAAAGGCATTGGACCACTATGAAGTTATTCTGCATTATCTAACTGGTTGGTTTTAGGAATGACTACATCCAGTGGGAAGGCACCACTAGCTCTAATGCTGTAATCCTGGCAGATGCAGCATCCTGGTCATAGAGGGGCCTCAGCAGTTCATGTCCTATTGCTTAGTGTAGTGCAATGTTACAGGTCCCAGGCAAGATCCCTGGGCTCAAATGCCAACTTTGCTGCTTCTAAGAGTATGACTCAATGGACAAGTTGCTTCATCTCTCTGAGCCTTGGTTTCCTTGTTCGTCAACAATGAGTTTCCACCTTGAGTTATAAAATAAATACATGCATGTGCAAACCCTGAGAACAGTACAACCAGTACCTGAATAAGATAAATGTTCTATAAATGTCAGTGACTATTGATCACTTCCTTGAGAGCTAACTCAACTCTTTTACTTTCCCTTTGTGAAATTTCTGTTGACAGGGAAGAAGTAGTGGGTAAGCCATGGTCTCAGAGAAGCCACCATTAATTTGATCATTCAGCAAATCATTACTGAGTGAGCTCAAAACTTGAAAACATACATTATCTTGTTAGTCAACAAAATCTGCTCTACATGGTCACTGACAAACTTATTGGGTGCTTTTTATGGACTGAATGCTACACAGTTATGTCCATGATAATCCTACAAAGCTGACATTATTTTCCCATTTTTCATATAAGAAAGCAGAGGCTTAGAATTATTCATTAAATTGACCCAGAACTGTATTTGAGTTCTGCTTTTCTTACTTCTGCATCCAGACTTAAGTTTAATTTGCTGTACTTACTTAAGAGGTTGATATGTTGAGCCCATGTGTGCAGGTTAGGAAAAATTGAAAGAAGTTCTTACCTCCCCTCTATTCCTTTCAAGTAGGACGATCCACAACTCATAGACCAGATGGGGATTGAATCAAATCATGTTGGGTAGACCGTGTCCAGTATCTAGGCAAGGAATTAAGTGACTGATAGAGGGATAAGGTAGAACAGGAGGAGGAAACAGTTGGGGAGTCAGTGAGGAGATGAGGTGGGTGATTGCTCCACAACGAGTGTGAAATACCCACAGACATGCGGGTGGACAGCTTGTGGTACAGGTCTAGGGCCTGAGAAAGGAATGATTTAGGATTTTATCAACAAAGATGGAGAGTAGAGGCGTCACTGATGATCGATAAAGAACTTGTAAAGTCCAAAGACCAAGAATGGAATCTCTGGATTCAATACTTGAGGAGCTAGAAAGGAAGGCGAGGAAGAGGGAGAGGTTTGTTTTCTAGTGTACAGCTAGACTCTATTATTTTTTACTTTTGAATAATACATTTGACTATCTCCAGCAAGTGACCTATTTAACAAATAGCTCTGGCGTATAGTTATCCACCTGGAAGAAACAGATCTGTACCTCAGGTCACATCAAAAATCAATTAAAACTTAGTTTCAATATAAAATATTAGGAAAATATTATTTGCTAATAAGATTATATTAGCGGATTATAAGATAATTGCATTGCTTAAAGAGAAAGGTGATCTTTTGAAGACAACATAGATGTGGTACCAGGTTCAGGCAACTGAGATACCTAGGGTGTAGAACGTGTAAAGCCAAAGCACCCAGGTTTGTGACCTGGGTAGGGGGTGCCATGGGGAACCAAAATAAAACAAATAAAAATGCTTCTTCCTTCCCTTCTTTTTCCTCCCTTCCTCTACCTTCCCTTCCTTCCATCTTTAAATAAAACCTCAGATGCTATAAATAAACCAAATAACCTCCAAACCTGAAATCTAACAGCATAAAAATAGAGTATAACAATAAGGTAAAGGATTCTACAAGTAAAGTCAAATGACAAACAATAACCCAAGAGAACATGCCTCTTTAATATCCATGATAAAAAGAGAAATTCCTCTGCATGGCAACTGGAGGTGGTTGTGTCTTACTGAGATTTGCACAATTTTGTGATCTGCCTATCTGTCTCATCAGGTGGGATTGGGAGTTGTACAACTGCAGTATCTTACTTCTGAAGCTATGTAAGATAAATAGAATAAATCAGTTCTATTTTACTTCATTCATCACATTATTAAGTAAGATTTTTACCTAAATCCTTTTGGGAGCAGCTGGGATTTCCAAAGCGTTTTTTGCATACATCATGCCTCAGGTATGGTCTATCTCTTATCTATTTAACAGCATGCTTCCTCTTTCTGAGTTCTGCGTACCCTCTAACACTAGCATCTCCTGCCCCAGGATCTTTGCACAGTTTCCTTCTGTTGGATATTCTTGCTCCACAAGCCCTCATGATTTTTCCCTCATTCCATATCCATCTCTCCTCAAATGTCCCCTCCTCCACCAGATCATCCCTGACATAAGGATATGGACTCTGTTTTGCTTCTGCTCTGTCCCTAGTAGTCCCTAGCTCCCCAAGAGGAGCTCAAATAAAAATCTGTTGAATCAGAATTACTTAATTTGACTCACATAACAAAAAAAAAAAAACACTGCTTGTCCAAATATCTGTTTTTCATGATTTGAACACAACACACTCTGTTGTTTCTGGTTTTTTTTTTTTTTTTTTTTTAACATTCCTCCAGTTCAACACACCTGCCTCCCTGAAGCATTTCAAAGTTCATCATTTCCAAATGCTAATGTGAATAATTTCCATTACAGAGATTCCTCAGTGTAAACATCTGTTGTGAACACTTGAAACAAGTATGACTGCAACATGACTTATCTTCCTTCTGGTTGATGGTGAACAGCAGTCAGTTTACAAACTCTAGCATTTTGACAACTGTTAGCAAATTACTCCAAAGCATTTCTGTCCTGGCCGAAGTTGCTCTTTGTCCCAGTCTCCTGTTATAATTTCCAATCAAACATGAAGCTATTCTGTCACTACCCCATTCTCATCACATAGTGAGCAAATCTCATGACAAAGCTCAGCAGATTCTAAAAGGACATGGTCACCCGATTGTTTTATATCAGGTCTCATTCAAAGGATCTGGTCCAGGGTTAGATAAATTATGCAAAATTGATTTGTAATTCTTGTGCTTCAGAAATTAAAATACAAGAGGCAAGTCGTGAAACCAGATTAGAATAAAGAATGAAAAAGATATTAAGCAGAAGTCAAGCAATGAACTGTGAAAAGGCATATTGAGGAGAGAAGGCAAGAAAGAGAGGCTTGGTTGTGTTTAAGGATGAGGATACTGGGGGTAAATTTTGGTAGACTTAGAGTATGGATGAGGGACTTTTGCAGCATCTGGTCTCATGGTGTTTCCTTCTCTCCACTTTAATGGCTGCTTGGTCAGGTGTCCCTGCACAACTCGAAATTACAAACCCTGAAATTGCTTTTTCCAGCAATGACCTTTTACCTTTTTATTGCCCTCTTCTCTCTATTGTTTTCTCTATTTCCATGAGTATGGTTTATCACTGCTGTCCTAAGTTCATCCTCAGGTAGTTTACAGACATCTGTTGTATTTAGATTTTTCCCCAGGGTTTTTTTTTTATTGTATCCATAATTTTGTGTATATTTCTCTTTGTCTTTGCCCTGTTTGGCATTCTGTCTATGTTGTTATGGTTCATGTTTCCCTGCAGTGATGATATTGTATACTGTATCACTGTGCCCCAAGTAGTCCTGGATCTTCATTTGAATCTTGGGAATTCTTGAGTTTTGTTTCATCGCCACTGGTTGAATTTGTTGACGTCTTATGTGGGCCCTGTCTTGCTGCCTAACTTTCAGTCTATAGGGTTGGAGTTTGTGTGAGATGTAGAGCCTTCCCCCAGAGTCCCACTCTGAACTGTAATGACCACCTTGCTGTTGACCCACAATCAGCAAGCAGGATGCCATTTGCCTCTGCCCACAGGGTGGTGGTGATGGGTAGCATTGACGATTTTTCACTCTGGAAGACTCTCTTCTTCCTTTGAGCCTATGTGTGGGATTTCCATTGGGCAAGTCCTGTGACTCTGGGCAATATGGTGGGAAGGGGTGGCAGTGGGGGATTCTCCTAGCTGCCATCATGCTACGGAGGGACCCAGTGTAATTTTCTCACTGTGCCTCCCATTCAAACCACCAGGGCACTGGTCCTCCTTCCACCCTGCACTGATACCCTCTCCCCCAGCTCTGTGTCCCGGTCCCATTGGATGGGCTCTCTGCTGCTTTGCTGACTCCTGGAAGGGGTGGTTCTTCCAGCAGTTCTACCCCCTCTACCATAGCCCTTGTCCCAAATCCTAAATCCACTGTATACCTCTGAACGCTGTCGTTTTTGCCTGCCCTTTGTGGTCACGGTTGCTGCTGGGTCTCTGTAGACTCTGTACCTGCTTTTCTCAGTGTTTGTTTCTGAAAAATAGGTGAATTCCTAGTTGCTCTGTGGGGAGGACATGAGTCTTGCTCGTACCAGGTCACTATCTTGACTGAAAGTCCCAACTTGTTGTATCTATTATTTAAGTCATTTTGCATTTCCTTGTGAATATTAGGAACAATTAATCAATCTTCAAATGAAGTTTTATTCACATTTTGATGCTTTTTACTCCTTTTCCATGCTGTAGTTGCACTAACTAAAATCTCCAGTACGATGTGGAATAAAACTGAGAAGGGAAGATACCTTGACTTCTTCCTAATCTTGGGAATAAAGTATTCAGTCATCCACTGTTGAATATGAGGTTGACTATAGGTTTTTTGCACCAATATGTGAGATCCTGCTGTACAGTGTCTCCTGTAATGCCTGTTTTCTTTTCATAGATATGCTAGCCTTATAGAAATGGAAGTACTATCTTCTCTATTTAATTTGTGAAACAATTTGTATGAAGGTTCTTAATTAAATGTCTAGAATAATTCACCAGTGAAGACATCTGGATTTGGAGATTGCTGTTATATATATATATATGTATATGTATATATATGGGAAGGTTTTTCAACCGGAAATTTTCTTTAATAGGTTTAGGGCTATTCAGTTTATTTTTTTTCTCTTGAGTGACCTTTAGCAATTTTCTTTCAAGGCATTTGTTTATTTAGTCTAAATTGTCAAACTTTTCGGTATAAATTTTTTCATAATATTTTTACTTTTTCTTATTTTAAAGGAAAGGCACAAGAAGGAATGAAATGAGTACGCTAGCAGGGAGGAAGATAGAGAAGGAAGATGCAGTTATTTATTTTATTTAGCTATTCATTTTAAAAAGTGTTACTTGTTTAATTCTTTGCAGATTTTCCAGTTAACTTTCTATTATTGATTTCTAACTTAATTTCACCATGCCCAGGAAATTTATTTTGTAATATTTGAATTCATTTAAGCTAATTAAGAATTGTTTGATGGTTCAGATATAGTCTATGTTGGTAAATGTTCCTTGTACAAATGAAAAAAGAACACATATTATGTATAATACATGATGCTGGTGGCAATCAGTTAAAGTTAGTTAATACATTTATGGCAGGGAAGGGAGTACTGGAGGGCCCCATATCAGTTCTTAAGTGCTTCCCTGCTTTAATTAGTTTATTGACCGGAAATGGTTACATGGCTCTCTACTTAACAGCATGGGCCGGGAAATGGCAAATACATGGATCTAACAATGGCCTTCATATTTCTTAGAAAAAAAAATAGGAACACATTATGATCTGGGATCATCATGCAAATGTATGATCTCCTGAAACTTTCATTTAGTCAAGCTAAACCTTGGTTTTCTATAAAAGATGACACAAATGTCAGTTTTTGCTTTAGCTTCTGCTCTAGCCGTTTCTAGTTGTTTGATATTTAGTATAACGTAAAATTTTTGCCATTATCTTTTTTTTATTATTTGTATGCTTTATAGTCCCAGTTGACTTGGAATTACAGATAGGGATAATAAAGTATCTTTGAATTACAGGAAGCAATAAGAATGAGAGATAAAAGCAAACATCATTACTATTTATTGGCTTGACTTTTAATGGGGAGTTATAATCATTTTGAGAGGCCTTTATAATATCTTCTGCTAAGTCTTTCAACACATTGCCGTATGTTCAATTTGGGACAATTGACCTTAGTTCCTGATAAATACTGAGCTCTTACCCTCTAGTACTTAGAAGTTAAGTATTCAAAGTAAAGATTTATGACAACTGCCAGAAACCTGCAGAATGATAACCTTGCTCCTGTGATTAGCTCCCTTCAACCCTTACAAAGGCCACCTGGAGGCCGCACTCAGTACAGTGCCAAGGACTAAGGGGCTAAGGACACAAAGACACTGAACTGAACTCAAGCTCTAGTATCAAATCCCTGAAAACCCGTCTAATGTGAAACAACCAGCATTCACTATGGCTTCCCATCTCTCTTTTATGACAACGCATACACCCATCTCAGTGCTTTGTGACTAGTAACCATCAAGTTTCTTCAACTCCCAGCCCCTCTCTTCTGTAATTAAGATCTGTATATTCCTCTCCCCTCAGATGCCTCATGTACTCAGACTCAAAATGTCTAGAGTTAGACTCTTGATGGCTATTCATTCACCAGCCTTTCCTACAACCAATTATTGTCACGGCTCCTTCATTTCCTTTCATCTTAAATACTTCTTGGTTCATATTTAATAACATTAGTGTGTTGGAAGAATGTGGGCCTGTTATTTTGTAGAGTGTTTCTCACCTTGGATTTTTCTAATGTTTCTTCATGACTGGATTCACATTAGGTGCTTGTTTTAGGAATGACACAAAAGTAAGCCTGTGTTCTCAGTACTGACAGAGTTTACAAAAAAAATCTGGCGTGTCTTGGTGGTTTAGTGGTTAAGTTGCCTGCCTCTAGCTGTTTCAGTCCACATACATCTCAAGGACCAAAGTTTGTGACCTGGCTCTAGAGAAAACAACAAATATGAGCAAGTAAATAAAAATAAAATGGCTTCTTCTTCCTCTCTCTTCCTGCCTGCCTGCCTCTGCTTGCTTTCATTCCTGAGTGTATCTTTCCTTTAAAAATTTCATTGGCTACAGATATTACAAATAATAGAAACTGCCTATTCTTTTCAGAGTAGGAGAGTTGGAAAGATTACTTGTGGAACTTGAAGGATTATGACTTAGGATGGAATATGTTTAAAAGATCCAGGTGACTTGCAGCATTATTTACTTAGAGGTAAAAACCAAATCTATGAATTAAATCAAACAGAAAATGAATATGACACCATTCTGTTTTTCACTATCTCTTGAAATGATGCTTTCAATTCATAAAGGTACTAAAGAGATCAAGATTTGAATCTGGATTCTAAATTCTATTTTGTTTGCTCTCTGAATCAAAGAAAAATCCTAAATCTAGAAGCAATCAGAGGAAAAAGACATATTGCTTTCCAAAACAGTTAGACTCACATATCACATAAGTGATAAAAACCTGAAGTTATCACCAAACTTTTGAAAGAAAATAACTGCTAACCTAATGAACTGCTAACCTAGCTAATGAAATTATCCTACAACAATGAAAGTAAAGCAATTTTTAGATGAAAACTAAGAATGTTACTAACTATCTCACTAAATGAAACAGTCAATAATGATCTTCAGGCTGAAGAAACTGATTCCAGGAAGAAGTGCAGAAATGAAGAATGAACAAAAACAGTCAATCTAAATGAGTATGAAACAGTAACAGTGTCTTATGGAGCTTTAAACAAATATAGGGTGAAAGCATTGATAGCAATAACATATAAGTCAGATGGCATGTAAATGGACTCTATCTTAGAGCTGAGATTTATCATCAAAAAGGTAAAAACACTAGCAATAGTTTTCCAAATTGATGTGTTTTAAGTGAATCCCACTATAAATCTCAGCTGTCACTTTTACAGAAATTATCAAGCCTCTTTTAAAAGTTATTTAAAATCCATGTAAAGGATTCAAATTAGCCAAAACAACTTTGAGAAAAGAATAAAGATAATGAGCTAACACAATCTGATTTCAAAATTTATCATGCAGCTACAATAATCAAAATAGCAGAGTATGGACAAAAAGATAGAAATAAAATAAGGAAACAACCAGTGTGAACAACTAGATAAAAAATAAAATAAAATGTTTTTTCCTCTTCTCTTTCTATCTGCCTGCTCGCCTTCATTCCTGCCTGCAACTTTCCTAAAAAAATAAATAAATAAAATAAACCCGCATATATATGAGCTAATTTTTAAAGCATTCAATATACTAAATCAACGCATTAGAGAAAGAACAGTGTTTTCAACAAATGATCCGTAACTGTCCACATGTAAAAATTAAAGAAAAATATATGGACCTATTGCCTCATTAACTCACAAAATATTTTGTTATGTCATGTCTAGAGGAAATCTTAGAGGAAAATCTTTGTGACCTTGGGTTAGGTAAAAATTTCTTAAGGATGCCATTGAAAGCAGAATACATAAGATAAATTGGTAAACTGGACTTGAATAATATTGACTCAAGAAAAAGAAGCTGAATATTCTTGCTTTTTGCAATACACTGTTAGACAAAAATGAAAAAGATAGTCACAAGCTAGAGAGAAAAGTTTACCAAGAATATATTTGAAATGACTTGTATTCAAACAATAACAAGAACTCACAAAACTCAGTATTAAGAAAACAATCCATTTTTTTAAAGAGCTAAAAGACTCAAGTAGATATTTCATAAACAAGTTATACAAGTAGCAAAAAAGTACATGCAAAGATGAAAAGATAATCAACATCACTAAGGACTAGAGAAACGTAAATTAGATCTACAAAATACCACTGTATACTTAATACAATAGTCAACATTTAAAATATTGGCCATCCCAAATATTAAAAATGTAGAGAAATTACAACCTCATGTTCTGCTCATGAGAATGAAAAATGGTGCAGATACTTGGGAAAACAATGGTCTAAGCCAGCCATTCCTCTCTTAGGTATTTACCCAAGAGAAAGGAAAACATGCCCATACAATGATGTGTATGTGAACACTTTTAACAGTTTTTGTCATACTTTAAAACCTGGAAACAATCCAATTGTCCATCAATAGGCAAATGGATAAACAAATTAGAAAATGCCAACTAATCTATATTGACAGAAAACAAACCTTTGATTGCTTAGGGAGGGGATGGGTGGGGAGAGGAAGAGGAAAAGAATACAAAAGAGCAGGAGGAAACTTGTAGGGATAATGGTTATGTTCATTATCTTGATTGTGGTGATGGTTTCACAAGTGTATACATATGTCAAAAGTTAACAAACTGTGCACTTTAAATATGTGAACTTTATGTCCATGCTAAAGGACTGTTTATTTTAACTACATTAAGGTACCATTTATTGCCTGTTAGATGTGAAAAAATGTCTGACAGAATCACGTAGATGAGATTGTGCAGAAACAGGCAGTCAGGGAAAGAGAACAACCTTTTGGAGAGAGATTTAGCAGTAATTATCAAAATAACAAATGCACATACTCATCTGTGATGCTATTTCTAGAAATACTTCTACAGACATTTATATACACATAAAATATATATAGAATAAGATAATTTATTGAAGCAGTTTTAGAGTAACAAAATAGAAACAGCTTCAGATGTCCACCTATAAGGTCTAATTAAAGTTAATCAAAATGACATGGTAAATTCATGCAACAGAACAAATATAGCTATGAAAAGAGAGGGCCTCTTTATAGTCCAATAAAGATCCATAGGGTGTAGCTTTAAAGGACAAGGTGTAGAAGAGTATGCATGATACCCTACCAAGTAAAGGGCATGAGAGTGTGAGAGTGAGAATGTAAATACTAGTTGCAGCGGTGGAAAAGACTTTTGTAACATACACTAAGTCCATCAATAAGTACTTGGAAACTGCTACTTCAGGCAAAACAATTTCAGTTGTGTGTTGCCCGGTTATTGTTTCTTTCTCATAAACATTATTACAAAATGACATAGAACAAAATAATGTTATTTGATGACGTGTTGCATAATAAAACATTGCTTTTTGCACTGAGAAAAAAAACAAGAACATGAAAGGGGGGGGAATGACAAGAAACAGATATTTAAGAGAGAGGATATCTAAATAGCCAGTAAACATGAAAATGTACGCAGGCTTACTAGTAATCAGGAAAAGCCAATTAAAACCACCATGAGATATCAATACAGACCTGCTGAACAATGAACATTTATAAGATTTATATTACCAAGTATTGGTGAGGATGTGAATTAACAGAAATCCCTTACTGGTTGGAGTATAAGTTGGTACAACCATTTTGAAAACAGTCTGGCTACTCAGTTGCAGATATTCATTACTCTGAGACTCAACAACTTCATTCCTAGGTATATAACAGAAATACTTGTACATATTCACCCAGCAGCTTTATCTTTAAAATGTGTCCCTGTACATTCTGCACACCCCATTTCAATATATGGGAGTGACTTCCTGTACCACCAAGCAGTTCTCTGACACCAACTGGGTAAACTACAATTCAACTGAATTCTAATACTCAATTCTAATTCTGCCTGGAGATAGTCAGATTCCTCAATAAGGGCTCAGTTCCTCTAGACAGCCCACCACTTCAGAGGCCATTCACAATCTTAAAGTGTCAACTGCACTTCTGACCAACTGGTCCTGCAACCCTTTCCCTGGGTTTAATTAAAAAGCCCTCAGAATTCAGGAAATCCCTTTACTAACTAGATCACCAATTCATAACAAAGGATCTTAAAGGATATGAATTATCCACCAACTGAAGAAAACTATAGGGTGAGTCCCAAACAAAGGCATTTCTGTCCTCATGAACTCTGGGGTCCAGCACGGTGACATGTGAATGCCTGCTGGTTCTCCAACCTGAAAGCAATCCAAATTCCCTCCTTTGGATTTTTATGGAGGCTTCATTACATAGACATGATTGATGAAAACCACTGATCACTGGTGATTGATTGACCCTCCAGTCCCCGTTCCCTCCCTGAATGTGGTGATGGGTGGTTTAGGCTGGAAGTTGCAACCCTCTAATCACAGGGTTGGTTCTTCTGGCCACCCGCCCCATCTAAGTGCTTTCCCCAAGTCGTCTCGTTAACAAATCCAGTTATGATGGACAGGACGTGTTATGAATAAGACAGCTTTTTGGCATTTGTGTCTCTGAAACAATTTCAGGAAACAAATTTTGGTTAAAATTCTATTGCTTGACTTAGTTAATTTTTTAAATCTAATTTAGTTCATTTGTTTGCTTGATACCTCTATATACTACATGTGAGTGATATCATATGATGTCTTTTTCTGGCCTATCTAACTAAGAAAAAAACATAAGCAAATCAGTGGGTGTAGGAAGAGAAGGGGGCAAACGGAGTGAAGAGGATTGATTGCATACAAAAGGAAAACATGAAGTATTAACTTGTAGTATTATTTACAGATGCTGATTTGCTATGATATAGACTTTAAACCTATTTAATGTTATGATGTAATATTCCTTCAACACATTTTTAAAAAATATGTATCTTGATCATCTGAATTTTTATAATAAGAGAAGCTTATGGATAATAATACATGACTTCTCCCAGATCAGAACCCAGTATTTCCTGACCACTTATTGACTATTTACCTACTAACGAAGCAGGGACAGTGTAGTTTAAAGTCTACAGGACAGTATGCAGCTGGCACAACCCCTCTAGCAACCTGTATCTGGAGACACACCCGCCACTCATGCCTGTTGGAGAACTCCAGGCAACTCCCAGGAGAAACTTATCAGCTCTCTCAACTTTCAAGAGAGCTGTAGGTCCACAGGGAAGGTCACCATTTTAACGGCAAGCTCTCTTTCTCCTCTAACCCCCAAGTTGCATGCATCATTTTTGTTTAGTTGTCTTGCAATCAACATGGTGCTGGAATAAGACTTCTTTCCTTGAATTCTCTCTGGGACAAACTCCACACTCATCAGTCTCAATCACCTGCATCACTAGTTTTGCTTAATGTTTTAATCTTAAAATTCCTAATAGCAAGAATTTATTGTCTAAAAGAGATTGTTATTTATCTTCGTTCTATACCTTCAACATGCCAAAAACAAGTAGTGTCTTTCCATGTCTCCATGAATCCCGCTTTATATGAAATGAGAAAGATCCAAGCAGTTCCCCTGGTTAAATATCAGGAAAGATGTAATCTAAATAACAGAGCAGTCTCCAATATCTTAAGGTGACAGACCAGTACTGTTATTAGCTTTTAGATTAATCAACTGAGGTTACATTTTCCTTTCGTTCCAAAGTCTTAGTTGTAAAGTCTTATCGAGCAATCATAATCAATCATATTTTTCCTAAGATTCTGTTAACTTAGAAGCTGGTTTGCAAGTAATTCCAAATAATTCATTCACTTTATTCTTGCATTGCATTCCCTTCTATTCCCCACTGAATTACTTTGCCTCATCAAAATAAAATGGTCATGTATCTCAATTTTTAACACTTACCTTTTTGAACACATTTCCCATTGCATTTAATGAGGAAAAAAGCAGTAACAAAGGCATATGAACAGGATCGGTTTTACAGGAGGTATATTTTCTTGACATTCAAGACTTACCACCACCAAACTTTCTCATTTTATTTGTTAACTCACCTGAACCTCTTACCTCCCTTTTCTCCTCAACTTCCCAGATGCTCTTACCATGTCCCTACCTCTGTGTTTTAACTGATGCTGTTCCTGATTTTCCATCCTTTCCCCATTATCATCAAGACTGTGCCTGTCTTTGGGGTGGGAAGATGGTGGGAAGGATCTCAAACACACCATGTCCATCGGTGTTATGACATTCTGGGGGACAAAACACATGCTCTTCTCAGTGCTCCCATAGTTCTCAGTGATGCAAGCGCATGCACATATCAAGGCTCCACCACAAGTGCTTTCTGCTTTCAAGTCTGTTGTGAAGTTGGAAAGAAATGATCCTGAGAAGGTAAAGAATTGGCATGCTATCATGCAGCAGAGCAAGGACACACTTGAGATAGAAGATCTGGAATGGAAATCTGACTCCCCAGCCTCTGCGTCTAATCTGTTTCTCCCTTTATGATGAATTGAATAATTGAGCATTTAAAATTTGTGCACGTATGTTTATGGAGATTCTAGTTTTCAGAATGATACTGAAAACAACTAAAGCAACCAGGAATACATTATGAAACTTTCAAACTATAAATGATTATGAAGTCATTAAAATCTTAATAGAATCATTTAATATCTTTAAAAATGAGTTACAGCATTGAGAGAATGGGAAAATAGTCACAACAGGTCAATCAATAAAAACAGGTGTTTTAAAAACACAATTTATCTTTACTAAAAGAAAATACACATATACACTCATACATGCAGAGACACAAAAAGCTTGAAAAACTACTTAAACTATTAAGAGTGCTTTGTGGCATTGGGAGGATTACATGGAAAACTTGTTTTCTGCTCAATATGTGCTGCATATGTGCTATACAAACAATATCTTTTCATAGTTAGAAAAAATTATGATCCATTTATTTTGAAAGTGAAAAGATAAGAGATCTTCTTTGTCAGGCACCCCCTTGGCTTCTGCAAAGGAAGCCAAGCCGCCCGCCACCCTATCCACTGAGGAGATGACCCAGATAGAAACGCCAGCAGATGGGTGGCTCAGGATTCAGACTGTGAGTTAGAATTTCCCAGTTGTACTTAATGAGAAGGTAGGACAGTTTACCAACAGAAGCCTGAGGAGAGCAAACAGGCGGGGTCAGGGGAGATTTCCCCATGTGGTTCCCTGCAGTCTGAGCACCACCCACCACACACACACATGATTTGAAATAGGTTAATATGCTTAGACTGTTTTTTCTCCAGCTTTATTGTTCTACAGATATTATAAGGAACTGAGAATCAGAAAACCTGAAGCTACCACTCTTTTAACTAATTGTAAAACATAGGGCTGGTTACCTTTCTCTGAACCAGTTTCCTCTTTAAAACATGACACTAACTGCCTATTTCCCAGGACTCTCACACCTTGTTTAAGACAGTATGCATCCATATCTTGGATTCTACACAGATATGAAACAGACTGGGGACAGATCTTATATTTGAATATATAGAGAGAAACAAGGTAAGTGAAAAAGATCCCCACCTCCCTTCTGTGGGTCAGACAGCTTAGGATCAGGCTATGAAAACCATGGACCCCAGTTTGAGACCCAGGACCAGAGGGGCAAAAAGGAAAAAAAAAAAAAAGGAAGAGACATAGAATATATTGTGTTTCTATTTGCATAGAGGATATAAGAAGCTTAAATGACCTCAGAGTGAGACAGGGCTGAAGTGAACCGGGAGTCCTCTATCTTTCGTTTGTGGTTCCACTTGGGTTTTGTTTTATCTTATGTGTGTGGCTTTTCTTAAAACAAAGCAATTTAAATAAAATGGATAATGATCTCTAGCTCATGGGCTAGCTGATTAGACTAAATGAAGCAGTCTGTATAAAACATTTCTTTGAGGCTTAACACAATTCACCATGATCATTTCTATCATACTCAACAGAACTAAACACCCATTTTTTGAAATCTCTTCAAAAACTAAATAAGCATCACAAATTTAGAAATTCTACCTTTAATATTCTTGATGATTTAAAGCATGAGATCAGTAGCCATCTGAGAACACTGAGAGCTTTGCTGGCTCTTCCATGTCACCCCCATGGCCATGTCACCATCCAACTGTACTCTCTGCTTCCAGCTGTGTCCCTCCATGGTTATTCTCCACACAGAAGTTATGAGGAACTAGTGAAATTATAAGCCAGATTATGTCACTCTTCTGTTCACAACCTTAGCCAAAGCCATATTCCATACAAGACCCTTAAAAGGCTTGACACCATCCATCCCTGCCCTTTCCAATTCCAAAACCAGCTTGAATTCCACCCCTCAGGGATCTAGTCATTGGTCTCTTGACTGTTCCTGACATACCAGCCCCTTCCATCCTCGAAGCCTCTATCCTGTGCTCCAGTATCTGAACACTCACACTCACTTACCCACATGACTTACTCCCACAAGTCACTCAAATGTCAGTTTCTCAGGAGACATGAGTCACATAGTTGTCATAAAGGGTTTTTAGCTATCAAGTAATGTTCATACTTACAGTCCTCCTGGAAAGAGATAGGGGAACTTTCTAGCAATAATAAAACATAGAATCAATGCAAATATTAAAGAAAATATAGATGTTAATGATAAAGCAGACAAGGTTAAACATCTGTTGTGCTTACAATAAATGCACTAACAGATCATGGAGGTTGAGAAACACAGGCATTCCTGGGAGAGAGTCAGTGACTCAATAGTGACCTTTCTTCTGGTAACCTCACTGGTGAAGGGTGCCTATCAGTTTCACAACCCTGCTTACCCAGCTCAGGGGTCAGGCATATGGTTGTGTTTAGTATGACCACAAACACCATGTCCCTGAGAACTGGACAATTTGAGACCTTATTAATTGTCAATATTGGGTGTGTCTTGGTGGAGTAGAAGTTAGGTCCACTGCCTCCAGGTGTAATCTTCATACATCCCAAGGACCCGGGCTTCGAGTCTCCAGGCAAAGGGGAACAATCAAGTTGAACAATAAAATAGAAATATGAAAATATTTCTTCCTCCTCTCTCTTCCTGCCTGCCTGCTCACCTTTATTCCTGCCTGCACATTTCCTTAAAAAAAAAAAAAAGAAAGCCAATAGTGAATGACTATTTCCCTGAGATTATGTAGGAGCAGGGCCTCTTCTTGTGTCATCTGGAGGTCATAAGGAAACCAGAGGGGCCCAGACCCTGAACTTTAGAAAGGACTACATGACGCTTCCAAATAGCCAAATGGAAAAGCTGCATTTCTTTTAACACCCATACACAGGGTGTCCACAGCTGGCTAGTACACCATGGGAAAGTTCTTTGTGTTGCTGGAGGTCTGATCTTCGATAAGAGGTGGGATCTAATTCTTGCAAAAGAGCTATTTCATCAGCTTTGGGAAACTCTGCCCTTTACTCACCACCTCTTCCAGCCTCCTTTCAGCCTCTTCCCTCTCCTCCTTGCTCCCAGTAGACAGTTTCATTTCTCACTTCTCTTCCTCTCCCAGTTTCCAGTGACTCTCATGGCACTTTACTTGAGTTGGAGGGTGTTTAGGAGAAAAAAGACAACCAAACAACAGGAAACCATTCTACTCTTTCTAGATTTTTTGTAATATTTAAAAGCCTGAGTAATTAGTATTCGGTTCATATTTACTTACATCCTCTCTTATCCTACAAAGAGGATTTAATTAGAATACAGAAAATATCCTGAGGTTAAAAAAAAATGAGGAATGAATAAGAAAGAAGAGGTCAAGGGAGGAAAGAGACCAGACATTGAATGGAATTAGGGAAACCATAAACACAAAATGCATACCAGAAGTCTTAGGTCTTTAGTAAGGAGGGATACAGATTTAATTCTAAAGTTTCTAGTAAAGAAAATAAAATGATTAGTAATATAAAATCTTTAGATTCATCTAATTCAAAAATTGAAACAGTTTGAGAAACACAAAACTGCTTTGCTACCAAGAAGAGAAAGAAATATTTTTTAACCTATCTAAATACAACCAGCAGTCACACACCTTCGGAGTGGATTAAATGAAAGTGTCACATAACTAGTTCTTAACGATCCCACAGAGGAACCTGGGCATCTTCCCACAGGGTCATTTATGGAAAGCAGTTCTCAGGAAGTCCAGCTTCCAGACATCTTCTGTCCTTGCAGGCCATACATGGGTTTAGATTCACTGGGATTGCTTTCTAATTGCTACTGCTGATGTTTTAAAGCTGTTGTCTTTAGGAGGCTGCATGCATGTCTCAATTCTCTGCCCTTCATTGTTTTCAATCCAGTCACTTCATGTATTTATATTGCATAACTGTCCCAGGTAAGAACAGCCTTGGAGATCCCATTTATTCATCTACTCATTCAATAGATATATGAGCATCTTTTTTGTCCAGCACTGTTATTTGAAAGCAAACAAAAACATGAGACTGCTTTGGGAAGTTTAAATTCTAATGGAAAGAAGCAATAAGTAGCTAAGTAAAAATATGTAGTATATCAGATGAGCAAGTGTTATCAAAGAATTACATGATATGCCCTGGTGGAGTAGCAGTTGGGCACATATATCCCAAGGATTTGTGTTCATGTCTTGGGGCCAGAGGAAACAACGAAGATGAACAACTAAGTAAAGTAAATGTTTGTTCCTCCTCTTTCTTCCTGCCTATCTGCCTGCTCGCCTTCAGTCCTGCTTGCACCTTTCCTAACAAGAAGGAAGGGAGGAAGGGAGGAAGGAAGAAAAGAAGGCAGGCAGGAAGGAAATAATTAAGAAAAAGCAGAAGGAGTGCTAAAGGGAGGGAATTATATGGGATAACCTCACTGAGAAGGTTGCATCTGAGTAAAGACCTGAAAGAATTGAGGAAGCCATATGGTATCTGGGAATCAGCAAACAAAGACTCAGAGGTCAGGAGTGGCTTGCCTTAGTGGAGAATAGTACACATGCTAATATGACCAGAGTTAAAAATATAAGAGTGAGTCAAGAAACCCTAAAAGGAAAACAACTGGTAGAAGGGCAGGGCAGAAAACATAGAAACTGATAGATCATTGTGGATAGTTCAGGGAAAGCCAGTGGAGATGGGGCATCACCTGACTTAAGCAGTAGGACTGCCCTGACAGCTGGGCGTAGTAAGTGATCAGCTAAGTTCTTTTTATTCTGCTTAAGATGCAAGAGTGACATTTCCTGGAACAGGGCTATAGCAGCTATTGTTTGGAAAATATTCGAACAACAGGTACAACAGAACTTTCACAGGAGTCAAAAAAAAAGGCATCTATGACACATTTAGCTTTGGACAAAGTTCCTTCCTGGTGAGCTATCCAAGACAAAGAGCAGCAAAACAAACTGGAAGGTAACAAATCAAAGACTGGTTTTCTAGGATTATAATAATCAACTGAAAAATGATTAAAAGCCAGGGGCCCCTGGACACAGGTTATGGGCTTAGAGAACAATAGCCCTTCTTGTCTGAAGGTAAGCTTTTCCATGTGGCCTAGCACTCAAGGCACCTGAACAGGAAGTACCCCCACAGGTACCCAGGCCTCGGTGCACCTCAACCCTGCTTCTCACTGGGTGGTAATCAGGGCAAGTCACGTCTCCTCATGAGTCAGTTTCTCATCTCCAATTTGAGAATTTTATATGGATTACATGATATTATAAATGTGAGGAACATAGCACAGTTCATAATTAGGATTCAATTCATGTTGCTTCCCTTTCTCCCAAGCAGGTTGACCAAGGCAAGTTCCCAAGAAAGTTCCCTTTCATCACCCCAATACATTTGACAGCTCTTCTCTTTTTCCCAGGTGCTGGTTAAGGAAGCCAAAGCTTCCCTGTCCACCAGGATAGGCCAGGAAATCTTTCCTGAGACTTCAGCAGTTTGTTCCCAAAGCAAGTCCAGCAGTTCCCTGGCACAGTCCTGTGTGATTCTGACCGTCACATCTTTCCATGCACTGTCCTTGCCCCAACGTACCCCCAAACCAGGAGAAAGCCCTGAGTAAACCTCCAAGATGAAGGGCAGAGGAAAAGACCTATAGAGGTCCAGGCTGGCTGAGCTCTCATAAAAGCCCAGGAGCCCGGAGATGGCAAATTGTTATCTGAATTCTCCACCACATAAAGAAAATACAAGGTTGACTGAGAGGGCTGCTGCTTTCAAGAAAGATAGAAAAGGGGAAGTTACTGTTCCTGGATGTTTAATACGTAAGCATTGGAGTTGGGAGAATGCAACTTGCCCGAAGTCTAGTCCAGGGAGTGAGGAATGACGCCATGGCCCCCAAGACACCCAGATCTCAAGTTCCCAACACTCAGCCAGACAGGCTTTATGATGGGGGACTATGAATCATAAGCAAGAAGACCTCACCTCTTTTTGATAGGACAACTGGCTTTAGAGAATTATTAATTACCTTATTAAAAGTGACTCTGCCAGGAAGACCAAGTTGGTGGGGGGTAGAAGAAAAGCCAGCACCCCAGGGACTGAACTGGAGCTTATGTGGCAAAATTGCACTGGGCATGGCCATAACTAGAAAACAGCCAAAGAACAGACTTCCAACCCTTCCTACCACCATTTCATGCAAGAGCCTCAGGGCCCACCCACTGGATATCCCGCCCACTGGATAGGCTCCTATAGGATATTCTGCCCCCCAGGATTAAAGGAACAAGATAGTCTCACTGACAGGCCCAAACCCTAATGCTACCCACCAGCGCCAACTGTGTGTAGAGGTGGAACTGCAGCCTAATTGCCAATTCTGGGCTAACAGCAAGGTGATCACCCACACAATGTCATCACTGCAAGAAAACCAAACCCTCAGAAATATAAACAGAATGCCAAAGAGAGCAAAGGCATTGACAAATATACATGAAATGATGAATCCAATAAAAAAAAAACAACAGGGAAAACTCTGAATATAGCAGACATATGCAAATTACCTGAAGATGAATTTAGGGTAACAGCTATTAACACTCATGTGAATCCAGATAAAAATAGAGGAAGAGACTATTAAGAAAGAAATAGAATATTATGAAGAAAGAGAAGTGAAACAAGATATCAAAGAAGTAAAAAATACAGTAGCTGTAATAAAGAACTCAGTAGAGGGACTCAATAATAGTATGGATGAAGCTTCTAATAGAATCAGGAATTTGGAAGATAGGCAGAAAAACTCAGTCAAGCATACCAGCAAAGAGATTTTTAAAAAATTCAAAGAGATGAAGACAGCATTTGAGACCTCTGGGATAACATCAAAAGGAACAAAATTCACATCATAGGAGTCCCAGGAGAGAGAGAGAAAAGGGGACGGAAACCATATTTGAAAAAACAATAGATGAGAATTTCCCCAACTGAAGAATGAAGCAACCCTCCAGAACCAGGAAGCTCAAAGAGTCCTTAATGAAAGAAAAACAAACAGAAATACACCTAAACACATCTGATCAAAATGTCAAAAATACAAGATAAAAAAGAATCTTAAAAGCATCCAGAGAAAAATGTGTCACATACAGAGGAGACCCCATAAGATTGTCAGCGGATTTCTCAACTGAAATTCTATAGGCCAGAAGGGAATGGAATGATAGATTCAAAGTACTGAAAGAAAAGGATTTTCAACCTAAGATACTATCTCCAGCAATATTATCATTCTGAACTGAAGAAATAATAAAAAGCTTTTCTGATAAGCAAAAGTTAAAGGAATTCATCACCACAAAACCAGTTTTGCAAAAAAATATTAAAGGATGCTCTATCGAGCATAAAGAAACCCCACAAAAAAAAATGGTAAGACATCAAATACAAAAAGTGGGGAGGAAGAAAAGAAAACAAAAATGTGGCTAGTTAGGATGAGTGGAAAACTAATATACTTTCAAATAAAAATAGGAAGCAACCTAGAACTGTGAATGCTAATTTCAGGATAACCTCAAAATATATCCCCAGGGAAAAAAGCAAAGAAGAAAGCAAAAGGGGAAAACAAGAAAACGTAACTGCACCCATCCCACCTAAGAAGAGAAAGGAGAAGAACAAAGGCATCATCTGGAGCAACATACAGAAGACAAATTATAAAGCGACACTAAGCAGCTATAAATCAATAATCACCCTAAACATTAATGGACTGAACTCACCAGTCAAACAACAGAGTGACTGAATGGGTAAAAAAAAAGCATAATTCAGTCTATCACTGCATTCAGGAAACCCACTTTTTTTTTCCAAAAGATAGACAAAGGTTCAAAGTCAATGGTTGGAAGACAATCCTACAGTAGAATGGCAACCACAAAAGGATAGGATCTGCTGTACTCACAATGCATAAAATAGACTTCCATGTAAAAAGCATAACAAAAGACAGACATGGACATTACATAGTAATTAAAGTGTCAAGCCAGTAAGACAGCATTATGAATATTAACATATACGCACCAAATGAAGGAGCATCAAAATATATTAAGCAAGTATTATTAGATCTGATGAGAGACATTGACGGCAACACAATAATAGTGGGAGATTTCGACACTCCACTAACAACAATGGACATATCAACAAGGCAGAAAATTATCAGAGGAACAACTGCTTTAAATGACCACCTGGAACAAATAAGTCTAATAGGCTAGTAAGAAGCACTTCACCCAATGAATAGATTTCACTTCCTCTCATGCATGGAACATTCTAAAGGATAGATCATATGCTGGGACACAAAACATCTCTCAATAAATTGACAAAGACTGAAATCATACCAAGCATCTTCCTTGATAACAATGGATTAAAACTAGAAATCAACCACAAAAAGAAATCTGTTTTCAAATTAATGGGAAAAAAAAACAATATGTTCATTAGTGACTCTTGAATAAAAGAGGAAATCAAAGAGGAACTCAAAAAATACTTACAGACAAATGAGAATGAAGACACGAGCTACCAGAATCTATGGGATGCAGCAAAAGCAGTACTAAGGGGAAAGTTCTTTGCAATCCAGGTCCATCTCAAGAAACAAGAAAAATCACCAATAAACAACCTAACTCTACATTTAAAAACAACTAGAGAAAGAAGTCAAAAATCAGCAGAAGAAAGGAAATAAGCTAATTTCATGTTGAAATAAGTGAAATAGAAAACAAAATACAATCCTTCAAAAAAAAAAAAAAAGACAATCCAGAAGATCCAGAATGAAAACAAAAATTGGTTCTTTGAAAAAATAAACAAAATTGATAAACCATTGGCTAGACTCACAAATAAAAAAAAGAGAGAAAAAACTCTCATAACCAGAATCAGTAATGAAAGGGGAGAAGTTACAACAGGTACCACAGAAATTCAAAACATCGTAAGGGACTACTACTCTATGCCGACAAAATAGACAATGTTGAGGACATGGACTGATTTTTAGAAAAATATAGCCTACAAAGACTGAACTGGAAGACACAGAAAACCTGAACAAAAAAATCACAAGCAGAGAAATTGAAGAGGTAATCCAAAGTCTGCCCAAAAATAAAAGCCCAGGACCAGAGTTTCTCTAATGAGTTCTACCAAATCTTTAGAGAATAATTAACACCTACTCTTCTTAAGCTCTTCCAAAATATTAAAGAGTGGGGAATGCTCCCAAACACTTTTTATGAGATAGTTAACAACAATGATACCAAAACCTGACAGAGACGTTATCAAGAAAGAAAATTACAGACCAATATCACTAATGAATATAGATGAAAAAATTCTCAACAAAATATTAGCAAACTGAATCCAACAATGCTTTAAAAAGATTATCCATCATGACCAAGTGGGATTTATCCCAGGGATGTAAGGATGGTTCAACTGACGTAAATCTATTAATGTCATACACCATATCAACAATAGCAAAGAGAAAAATCACATGATTATATCAACAGATGCAGAGAAAATTTTTGCCAAGATTAAACACCCATTTATGATTAAAAAACACTCTCCATAAAATGGAAATAGGAGATACATACATCAACATAATAAAGGCTATATATTACAAACCCACAGCCAACATTATAATCAATGGTGAAAAATTGAAATATTTCCTCCAAGGTCAGAAATAAGGCAAGGCTTTTCACTGTCACCACTGCTCTTTGATATCATTATGGAGGTCTTAGCCAGAGCTATTAGGCAATAAAAGGAAGTAAAAGGAATCCAAATGGAAAGGAAGGAGCAAAACTATCATTATTTGTGGATGACATGATCATATCTATTGAAAATCCTAAGAACTGTCAAAAAAATCTTCTAGAACTCACCAACAAATCTAGAGGGCAGGCTACAAAATCAATGCACAAAAATCTGTTGCATTTTTATTCATAAACCACATGCAAGAAGAAAATGAAATTAGGAAAATCACACTGTTTAAAATAGAAGTTAAAATAATAAAATACCTTGTCATATACCTAACAAAGGATCAAAAGACCTGTATAATGAAAATTACAAGTCTTTCTTAAAGGAAATAGAGGAGGACACAGAGAAATGGAAAGACATCCCCTGCACATAGATGGGAAGAATCAACATCATTAAAATAACCATCTTACCCAAAGTAATATGCAGATTTAATGCAATCCCCATTAAAATCCCATGGGATTAGTTCCAAGAAACAGAAAAAAAAATCATAAAATTTACATGGAACAACAAAAGACCCCAGATAGTCAAAGCAATTATGAGAAAAAAATGAATTTAGAAGGATTACACTCCCATATGTTGAACAAAGAAATAATGATCAAAATGGTATGGTACCGGAATAATAACAGAGGCACAGATCAGTGGAATAGAACTGAATCACCAGACACTGACCTACTTACATCACATACAGTCAGTTAATCAATGACAAAGGAGCCAAAAGCATACAATGGAGGGGAAAAAAGCTCTCTTCAATAAATGGTATTGGGAAAACTGGACAGGAACATGCAAAAGAATGAAACTAGACCACTCTCCAACACCATTCAAAAAATAACTCAAAATGGACTAGAGACTTGGACATAAGACCAGAAACTGTAAGTTCTTAGAAGACAACATAGGAAAAACTTTCCATAACATCAGCCATAAAGAGGACTTTGGGGACTCAACTCCACCATCGAGGGAAACTAAAACAGAAATTAACAACTGGGATTACATCAAACTAAGGAGCTTCTTCACAACAAAAGAAAACATCAGCAAAACCAAAAGGAAGTCTACTAACAGGGAGAAGATATTTGCATTTCATATTTCTGACAAAAGATTAATATCTAAAATATACAAAGAATTCCTAAAACTCAACAAGAGAAAAAACAGGCAATCCAATCAATAAATGGGAGGAGGAATTGGAGAGACACTTTCTTAAGAGGATATACAGATATCTAACAGGCACATGAAAATATGTTCCTACTCGCAGGCTACCAGGGAAATACAAATCAAAAGAACAATGAGATACCACCTTACACCTGAAAGACTGGCTATTATCCAAAAGCCTGGAAACAGCAAATGCTGGTGAGGATGTGGAGAAAAGGAAACACCTGTGCACTGTTGGTGGGAGTGTGAATTGGTGCAAATGGAAAACAGTTTGGAGATTCCTCAAAAACGTTGAAGATGGAAATCCCATAGGATTCCATCATGCCACTTCTGGGAATCTACCCAAAAAAAACAAAAGCACTCATCTGAAGAGATACATGCATCCCCATATTTATTGCAGCCCCCTATTCACAATAGCTAAGAACTGGAAATTACCTAAGTGCCCAACATCAGATGAATGGATAAAGAAGATGTGCTCCGTATATACAATGGAATACAACAGAGCCCTTAGAACAGATGAAAGCCTGTCATTTGAATCAACATGGATGGCTCTAAAGGGGATTATACTGA
>RJWH01006235.1:0-58631 GCA_004363575.1 Solenodon paradoxus
CCCCCCCCCCCAGTTTGGTTGCAAAGCAGAACAGAGTACTGGTCATTCCATCATCCATCCCATTGTTCCCGACCTTTAATGAATATGTAAATCTATGCAAATAGCCCAACAGCCACACCCTAGATTGGCTTTGGGGAAAAACCCTTCAGATACATCTAAGAAATCTGGGAGGATTTAGCCAGACAAGATTCTTTCCCCAAACTTTTTCTCTGAAGCTGGCTTTGATCACGTTTCAAAGTGGATTAAGAAGCTTAAAGCGCTGAGAAGAGTGTCTGGCAAGCTGTGTAAAGCACACCCTGGTGGCTCGGTTGGCGAAGACAACCCAGGTGCAGACCAAGGATCGCTGTTTGAGCTCTGGGCCCAGGGGGAGCAGAAAACTATGTAAATAGTCACCAAAACTTAAAAAAAAATTTTTTTTTGCCTGACTCCAGAGCCCAAGAACTCTCCACAGCAAAGGAAATTCCAACAGAGCACTTAGACGCTTGGGCCTTGCTTCTCTAGGACGTCAGGATTAGGGACTGGGACTCAGTCAGGTTCAGTAGCTCTTCCTGTCCTCTCAAGAAGCTGGCATTGCACTTCCAGCTTCCACAAGGTTGTGGGGCCCAGGCTATTTCTCCTGCAACAATATCTGATGTCTATGAGCTTGCCTTCTGGGACCTAGCAATGGCGCCCCTGAGACAAGGCACTATCAGTCATGCCCATTTTACTGATGAGGAAACTGAGGCACGAAGAGCTGAGTTTCCAACTCAGAGTCCAAGTGCTTAAGCGGGGTTAAATGAACGGAAAGTCCCCACTTCCTTTGGATCCTGTCGTTAGATCCTAGAGTGCCCTGTGGGCACTTTCCTCTCCTCCATGGCCACAGAGTACCTGTGCCTGCTTCCAGAATCTCTCTTAGTATCTGATGACTCATTGCTGTGTGGGTGTTCCTCTCCACTTTGAGCAACTTGAAGGCACAGGCTCAAGGCAAATACGTACCTAAGACACAGTGAATTATTTGTTTCACTAAAAGCATGAACCATCCAGGCAACATACTACAGACTTAAACAATAGGGATTTATTTTCTTACAGTTCTGGAATCTGGATCAAGGTGCTGATCAGTTCGATTTCTGTGAGTGCCTCTGGTTTGCGGGTGCCCAGCGTCTCCATGTGTGCCTGCGTGGATGAGAGAAGGCTTGAACTCTGGTCACCTCTGCTTAGTAGGGCACTCGCTAATCCAATCACAGGGGCCCCACCTCCAGATACCATCACACTGCCAGGTAGGCCTTCAACAGAGGACTCTTGGGGGAACACAGATATTTAGCCCATACTCTGTCAAATTCGGTGTGTAATGGATTTATTTTGTTAATGAGAAAACCAAGAGCAGAAAAAGACATTTTCTGGAGGCACTAACAGCCTTGGGAATTTCTGAGTGTCCGAACCGGGTCCTATCCTGACACTGTACTTGACAGCTGTGGGAGTAAGTGACTCAACCTCTCTGAGTCTCAGTTTCCTCATCTGTGAAATGGGGTGATACAGATACGCCTCCTAGGTTGGCCTCAACCGCTGCATACTAACCACCCGGTGAGTGGTCACTGAGATTAGCAACATAACATAATCTCTAGTGCTCTTTCCTCTGTATCATGTAGTCTCAAGAATGGTCTAGCAAAAGGGAAAGCAAAGCTTGGGCAGGGGAGGCCTGAGACACCTGTTCTGTACCTTGGAGCCAGCCTCACTGGGCAGGACGGTCTGGCAGTGGTTAGGTGACCCCAGCAGATGGCAGGAAGCAAAGGCCTTGAGGACCGTCGAGCCCTCCCAGCACCCTTCCAGGGCATTGGGAGACACTTCCTTCTGACCCCTTGGGATGTCTGGGGCCCGGTTGTGTGTGAAATGGGGTAAGTACGGCCCCCAGAGGCTCCCCGCCTCCTCCCGTGGCTGGTTCCCAAGGCTGATCTGGGGTGGAGGCGGCAGGGTAGTGTGTTTGTGGGCGGCTGGATGGGGGCCAAGGGAGTGATCAGTCAGATTGAGTGGGAAGGTGACAATTTATTCTTTTAAGAAAAGAGAGAGAATGAAAGAGAAGGAAAAAAACAACAAACCCCCCCCCCCCGACTCCCCTGGAGTGTTCTCTTTCCCTAATGAGCTGAGTGCTCCCAAAGCCTTTGGCTCCCACCCTCCCTGGGAGACCTTGGGACCTTGGTGCTGCTGATTGAAGGAAAAGCCCTGGAGTGTGGTCCCCTGGTTTCCAGAGCAACAAGCTCTCTGGTACACCCCTGCCTGCCTCATCCCTCCACCCTCCTTCTGTCACCTCCAACCTTGCCTCCAGCCTCCTCCCACTCAAAGTCCCAGCCAAGCTGAATTTGCCAGTCTCCAAATACGCCATCACTCTGACCGCTGGGCCTTTACACATGCTGTGATGGCGCCCTGTGGTGCGTGCGGGCGCGGGGCGCCAGGAGGCGCGGAGTCCGTTCAGGAGGAATTCAAGAGGCACTTGATGGCAGCATATGGCAAGTTTATTAGGAGAAGCACAGAGGGACCAAGCTCTTTGTGGGCAGGAGAACTAGAAAAGGAAGTGTAGGGTGTGCCTGGTGGCCTAGGCGTCTAGTTCACCAGGCAGAGTCCACACACATCCCAAGGTCCCCAGTTCAAGATCGAAGGCCCCGGAAAACAACCAAGATGAAAAACTAAATAACATAAATAAAATAATTCTTCCTCCTCTCTCTTCCTGCTTGCCTTTTGCCTTAATTCCTGCCTGTACCTTTTCTTTCATTTAAAAAAAAGAAAAAGAAAAAGAGGCATGCTCTGGTGCAGGGGTGGTTAGGTCAATCGCCCAGGCCCACATACCCGCTGGTTCGAGTCCTGGGTTGTGCAGTGGAAACAACCAATGTAAATAACTAAACAAAAATAAAACTGCTTCTTCCTCCTCTGTCTTCCTGCCTGCCTGCAAGCCTTCATTCCTGCCTGCACCTTTCCTTAAAAAGATTAAACTGAGGGAATCCCTGATGTAGCTGAGGAATGAAATTTTTCTTTTGGTGGGAGTTCTAGGCCATGGTTAGGTGTTGCTAAGGACAGTGAGGCCCTCCCCACTATGTGGGGGTAGGGTGGGGATTTGGGTGGTTTGGGCCCACCTGGGTGATATTGTTTTATTTTAACACACCTTGAGGCTTGGGCAGTTAATCTCCTGCTTTGACACCTGTGATCCTACTCTTTAGTTTTAAAGGTGCCTCCTTTTGCCCTGTGCTGCTCATCACCAGGCAGGGTAGAGCCCTCTTTCCCTGACTCTCACTCATCCTTAGTTCTCAGTTGAGACATCACCTCCTCCAGGAAGCCTCCTGGATCTCCAAATCTATGTTAGGTGCTCCAGTGGCAACAGCCTGTATTTCCCTCATCCAGGAAGGGGATGCTGGTGCCCTGTCAAAATCACCTGCAGGCACCTTGAAGGCAGGGCTGGGCGGGCACCAGTTCAACTAGAGAGACAAAAGGGGCAAACAAATCACCAGTTTCTAAAACAATTTGGGAGCTTCTCCCTCACGTTTTGCCTGCATGACAGACATCCACACATTATATATTTCATCTTCATGTCTGTGCTTATTTTTCCCTTCCTGTTGGTCCCCATAGAGGGTAAGACCCAGACCCTCCATAGAGGGTAAGAAATCAGAAGCCACCTGTGTGTCATTTACACAGTCTCTCTGGCATGTCGCCAAGTACCTGAGACAAACCAGGTGTTCAAAGAGGACTTGAAGGAGTAAAGGAGTGAATGAGAGTCAGACAAAAGCAGCAGGTGTCTCGAAACCAAGTCTGGACCCAGTACCAGCTCTGACACATGGGTGTGATCTCGAGCAAGTTACTTCACCTCTCAGTGCTTTTGTTTCTTCTGTAAAGTGGGGGTAATTTGGGCACCGGTCTGGTAGCTTGTGAGAAGACTCAATGTGTGGACGCGCACAAAGCACTTGGCATGATGCCTGTCTCAGGTGAAGCTCTCTTGGGGTGGCCGTGGGTACAGCACCATGTTTCCTGACTGTCAAACTATGAAACTATCTAAGTCCTTCATAGGAGAGACAGATTAGCAAAGGCTGGTTCGGGGGATTTAGGAGGATGTGAGGCCTCTGGGATCCTTTTGTTCCCAGTTTCTAAAATCCCAGAGGAAATGAGAATGGAGGTGGGGGCACCAGGCAGGGTAGAGTTCATTACCCTCCCAGTGTGAGCATGCCTCTCCTTTCTGCCCTCCCCAGTCCCTCCCAATTAAAGGCCTCTGCTTGCCCAGGTGGAATGTGGAGTCATTGAGCAGTGACCTGCCACAGCTTCGTTTTCTGGTAGGTTTCATCCCAGGCATCCATCACCACCCTGTGCTCAGTGAAGAAAAAAATCAAAGGGACACTGAGTGGGGAAGAGGGGGTGTAAGTAGCTCTGTGGAGGTCACACCTCAGGAAACTTGCTTTGAAAATCATTAGAACTGGGGGTCAGAGAAACCTGGGCATCTCTCCCCTGGAAGCCAGGACCCTCCCACCTCCTCTCCCCACCCAGCTCCGTTCATTTAATTAGTCATTCATTTCCCCTGACCAAGTCATTCAGGAGTGAGCAAGTGAAGCAGTGAATGGCTTTGTGGGTCTACAGTCTCTATGTTTTGATCTGGTTCATTGCAGACCAACGACTCCCAACCTGTCACATGCAAAGCAGGTGGGCAAGGAAGGGCTCTTAGTTCTGAGCGAATGAGTGGGGATTTGATTCTACATTGCTAAGACTCTTCTGGTGATGGTGATGCTGCTCTTCTCAAAGATCTCTGTGTTAACCGAGAAACATAGTCTCGACCAGCCATGAACCCCACCCCAGAGTCAGGATGGACACAGGTGGTGCACACACTGGGCTGACCATTTGTACTGTTTTGAACAGGACAGTACCATTTTTTAATTTCCCAATTGTCCTATCATTTTAATATAAATGTCAATTTTGTCCCATTTTAAATAAACCAGAACCATCTTTAATGTGGGGCAAAAGGGGGCAGTTGAGTTGCCCCAGGTCCAGTCTGTTGAGGGGATCTCAAAGCAGCTGCCCCTTTTGCTCTGCGTTAAAGATGGCCCTTGTCGGTGCTGACTCAGTGTGCCGAGGCCACTGCTGCTGTTCCTGCCCCACTGTGAGGAAACAGCCTCAGGAAGAGGATCCCCTCTATTCTATACACACCTGTTTCTTCAAAGAGAGCAGAACACCAGTGTGATCAAGCACAGGTGCTATGCAGTGATCTCTGACACTGTGGGAGTCATTGGGCATTTCTGGCACTGGCATGGTTGAAGTGGCGCGTGTTTTAGGCAGGACATCTAAAGCAGGACTTACAGGAGCCCCAAATTTAGTTTTCGCCTAAGGTATCAAAATTCCTTGAACTGACCCTGGTCATTTGTATGAAGTCCCACCAGACCACACCTCATTATTATATGTTCACTGATGGGCATCGAATCTATTTACTTGTTATTGGTCTGGCTGCTCTGCTCCTGCTCGGATTGTTCCGCCACCTCCCCTCCCCTAGTCTCCAGTGCATGCCCTTGTCCTGTTTTTGTCATCCCAATGTCCCATTTTTGTCTCAAGGAAATATGATCAGCCTATGCACCCTTCTCACCACTCTCCCCTCCAGAAGGGGCAGTCGCCCTCAAAGAAGCAGTGTTTGAGTCCCTAGGTATATTCATTGAAAACTAGTTATTGTGCTTCTACTAAGGACCCAGCTCTGCCGGGAGGGATGATCGGAACAGTGACCACAGGAGAATAGGTCTGAGCAAGATTCACAGAACATGTGGGTGCAGGGCTCCAGGAGCATTTGGCAGGGGTGCCTCCCTTGTCTTCGCTAACAAAGTCAACATGCAACTGAGACTCAGATAAGAAACAGGAGTTGGCTCTAGACAGGTCGAGGGCCACTTCTGCAAAGACCTGGACACGTGTGTGAAATACAAGCGCTGGAGCTGCTCTACAGCACTTTGTGAGTGACAAGGACAGGAGCCCAGGTCCCCGGGGCAATGGGAGCTTCCAGGAGAGGTCCCGAGGTGAGCTGGGTTGTTAGGAGGATCCCTTTGACTTTGATAAGGCAGGAAGAACAGCCAAGAGGCAGTTGAAATGGTCATGAGAGATGGCCAGCAGAAAGTACATGGAAAGGAAAGAAAGAATAGAATTAAAGAAGCATTTAGGAGATGGAATAGACAAGACTTGAAAATAGATGTGGGGAGAGGAAAAAGGAAAGGAGGGAGAGGTATTTGGGGTCAAATATGCAACAATTCCGATACATTTTGACTAATGAATTGTGTGTGTGTGTGTGTGTGTGTGTGTGTGTGAGATCCACCTCTGTGCATTTTTCTGAGAGAGGGACTGTTGCTTTCATCAAGAGAGCTATGCTGTAGTCAAATAACGATGTCAGATAAAACACAGGGAGTTAAGTGTAATGGGGTATCCTAGGTTAGAGCTGGGGACCAAAAAAACGGGAAAAAACAGTGGCATCTGAATGAAGTCTGTAGTTTAGTGGATAGTGTCGCCCCCATATTAATTTCTTTGTTTTGACTAATGTACTGTGAAGCTCTAAGATATGAATGTGGGGGCAACAGGTGAAGAGTATTCAGGGACTCTAGGTGGTTCTTGCAACTTTTCTGTACATTCACTCTAATTCCAAAATAAAATTTATCTTTTCAAGTGAAAGAGAAGACAAAGAGGTAAGAAAGAAGGAAGAGCTTTCTGCTTTAGACACCGTGGGAAATTCAGGAACAGGAACCCTTCACACTATAGACATGGAGAAATGCCAGAAAGACTGAGAGCATCTTTCGAACATTAAGCTGAACGTCCAGGAAAGCGAGTGAGACAGGGCTGAGCAGCACAGCCGCCTGGCGTGAGGAGAGGGCTGGTCTGCTCAGATGGAGAATTCGCTGACGCTGTTCAGTGAAGGGAGCAGGACCTGGAATCTGCCTGCTTAGCATCTCTTTCTCGATTCAAACAATTCTCTTTCTTTCTTCAGAAAAACCCAGAGGGTGAGCATACATGCATTCATACATAGCTCTTGCACGTACACACACACACACACACACACACACAATTTTTAATTCTGCATTATATTTCAGAGGATCGACTAAGCCCTGAACCCCATTAACCCGCAATTATGAAACCCTGAGTTAATCCTTAATAATTGCACTGTGTTGGAGCCCCATAGATGTCAAACACAGCAAGTTTATTTGGCCCGATTAGTTAGCCTGGCAACCTTATGAAGGAAATGCTAAAAGACTATTAACCATTCCCAGCCCTGTTGATGTCCTCTGATGAAGCACTGTGGGGGCTTTAAGATCAAAGACTTTGGTGTCAGGCGGCATGGGTTCAAATGCCTACTCTGCCACTTGCTAGCACTATGGCTTCGGGTCATCACTTAACCTGTCTCAGCCTCAGTTTCCCGGGAGGTGCTTGGTACATCGGAAATGTTCAATAAATGTCATCCGTTGCTTTAACACGCGTGAGCTCAGCCCGCTGTCGCAGTGGCTGGAAAGGCAAAGATTCCACACTCCAGCAGGTGAAAGACCCTCCAGTTTGGCAGCTGAGGAGGAAAGGGAGAGTGAGTGCATCTAGTGACAAGGGACACAGGCTCCTGACCAGGCTAACAGGTCTCGCCTCTGCCTACTTCCTACCCTCCTGGTGAGCCACCGACCAGCCTGCTTGCAGCAAGCATCTCCCCACGCCTTCCTCCCCGAGTCTGTCATCTGGAGTCATGATTTCCAAATACAAGTTCCTCCGAAGAGGCCTCCAGAGGGGCTGAGACCTGGGAGAACTTTATTGCCTCAAATATGGGTTGTTGTTTTGGTTTTCCCTTTTTTCCTTTTCAGAAATAAGAACAATCTTGATGATGGTGGGTGTGGTGTGAAATATAGACTGAGAGACAATGTCAGAATCCTAAAATGAATATCACACTGCAAAAAAAAAAAAGAAAAAAAAGAAATACTAGATATTACTCTTTAAAAAATTCCAAAGGAAAATTCCTGAACCCTAGTTGTTTGATGGGTAAAGATTGTACAGTCTTGGCTGTCATTTGTCAATAAATGCGTGGGGGGAAAAGTCCTGAAAAAATGTCCACCCCTGCCAGGTAGCACAGGATCGCACAGTGAAACAGAGACATCACATTTTACTTATAAAATGTGCAAAGATCGCCAGAAAGTGATGATCCTCAGCGCTGACCAGGGCGTCAGGAGATGGACCCTCTCAGACATGACATGGGAGTATAAATTGCTCTCGGGAGGCAATTTAGCAAAGGGAAGCCTTAAAGATCTCAAAAAGTTATCAGAAATGCTGAAGAAACTTTAGGCACAAGGCTGTTCACCCCCAGTATTACGTGAAATTGTCTTTAAAAGGGGAGACAATCTAATTAGTCCAAAATAGAGTGATGATTAAATAAACCTGGGGGAAGCACAGCCAGGAGAATTCAAGAGCTCCTGAAAACAGCGCTGACAGAAATCCACAGTGACAGGGATGAGATGCCTTTATTCTGTTAGAACTCAGAATATCATCACAAAGGCATTCTTCTTAAAACAATGCTGCATTCAAGCCTGACGTGAACGCACCACCATAGTAATGTTTTCCCAGTAGCCAAAATGAACACAGCTCACTTTCATCATTTTGTAAATTTTAGGTGTTGGATGCGTTTTATTTGGCGCTCAGAGGTAGAGTGGCCTAATGGGATGTTTGCCTTTCATTCCTGAAAATAGGTCATAAGCTGTAGAAACAGTGACCACACTACCAGTCTTCCTCTCAGTCTGCTTTCTCTCCTCCTGCCAGTCATGCCAGAGCTGCCCCAGGTTCCCCTGTGTCCACTGTTCTGGATGGACTTCAAAGGCCACTGCTACCGATTTTTCCCGCTCAATAAGACCTGGGCGGAAGCGGACTTCTACTGTTCCGAGTTCTCCATCGGCAGGAAGTCCGCCAAACTGGCCTCCATCCACAGGTGAGTGGGCGCCTCCATCCTTTGGGGCCCAACTGAGCAACCCCTCTTGGGAACGAAGATGCTTCTCTTTGGTAGTTGAAGATAACTTTTATCCAGCCTAATTTCTCACTGAAGCTGCAGTAAAAGGCAGCGCATTTAGCATTTAGCCCACTGCATTTAGCCTAAAGACTTCCCAGCTTGCAGAGGAAAGTAAGATGTATGTATAAGGAGTATGTTTTTTCTTTCTTTTTTTTTTTTCTTTCAAAGGAAAGGTACAGGCAGGAATGAAGGTATTCAGACAGGCAGGCAGTTAAAAAAAGAGGAGGAAGAAGCATTTGTTTTGTTTAGCTGTTCATCTTTGTGGTTCTCCCTGACCCAGGTCTCAAACCTGGGTCCTTGGGATATGTGTGGACTGATCCACTAGGCAGTCAGGGTCCTCCAAGAGTGCATTTCCATGTGATTCTAGATGAAGATTTCCTTTAGCCAACCCCTGGGAATGACAGCTTATCCTACTTCATGGTACCAGTAAACTAAACCTTGGTTAACTGGGCATCAGAATTCTTGATAAATCAGGGGTTTTCCCACCACCCCTGACCCCACCCCTCTTCTTTTCTGCCTCAACTTTTCATTTTTCCTCTCCTCTCAACCCCTGGCATCCTTGTGCCTCTCCCACACTAATATTCTCTCTCTTCTGTCTCTCATACAGGCAGCTCTTCTCTTTGGCATATTCTATGTGGCAGAAAATACATTGAAAAGTGGAAATTGAATGATACATCTACCTGTAATAGACAAGGTTTAGTTCCCATAAAGCCAGACAATATTGTCAAATCCCTAATGACATCTTGTCTTCGAGACACAATCCAATTCTCTATTTCTGATATTATCTTCATACTTTTTAATTTTGTTCTTTTCCTGCATAATTAAGCACACAATCAGCTTATGTTCCTGGAGCCTGTGATTAAAGTTTCAGATGCTCACGCTGTCAGCTTACCTAATAGTTTCCATCTCGGTTTCAAGTGATGGTTGAATTAAATTACATTCATGTCATCTCTGCTCCTCATTACTTGCAGTGGTATCTTGGGCCTTTCTAGTTTCCGGTCAATTCTCTATTTTGATCAGATATGGGGAAAAATACAATAAAATCTCCAAATAGTTTCCCAAGTCTGGGCCGTGGAACAAAGATGGTGAGAGTGCTAATAATGACCAGGCAGCCATTCTACCTGATGCAGCTGAAGATGCCTGTTTAGCAGTTGAGGAAGGGGAGCCCGAATCATGCATGGGAGAGGCACGTGGGGACATCACTGCCTATCAGCTGGGTACGACCAAGGTCAGAGACCCACCGGACAGAAGAACACTGCCCCCAGAAATCTTTATTTTCCTGCCTCAGGTTTATTTGCATACATAGGGCAGGAGGACCGGGTCACCCTCATCCTTCTGTCCTCACATCTGATGCAGGAGCTCAATTTAGGCATCTTCACGGGGACCTGCCCAGGTCCCTGTGGGAGCCGAAATGGGGCTGGAGAAGCAGCAGCAACCTGGATCTGGGGTTGAGACTTGACCTTGGCCTTGGACCTGCAGAGACTGAGCCCCTGGGCAATGCAGGCAGGAGCATGGCTCCTGAGACTGGGGTGAGTGACATGGGCCAGTTGACTGGGCCTGACGCTGTTACCCTGTGGCATCTTGGCCTCCACCCCGCTGGGCTTTACAAGGGACTAGATGACCTTGGCTTATGTACTCATGACCTTGGCATTGTTGGCCTGTGCCTCCTCAGGCCCTTCTTGTGTGCTTCCCGGCAAAGCTCTTGATCCTCAGGAATTTGGGGTCCACCCCCTGTAGAGATTCAGATCTTTGTGATTGGGATTTCTTGATGCCATTTCTGTGCCCTTTCAGGACTGGCAATGTGCAGTGTGGTTCTTGGGTTTGGTCTTGTCTGCATTGAAGCCAACAGTGCTCCAAGCACCTGGAATGGAAAAGAAAATCTGTCCCCAGAAATCTTATCCACTCTCATTTCAACAGAACACACACTCTTGGAACATCCTCATGGAAGACACCATGGGAGAAGATGTCAAATAGAAATTGTTGGTCTGATGTTGGTCTGTGTGGGCCTTACAGCCCATTTGGAGAAACCAGGTCAATAGAAAATGGAATTTAATCATCCAACCAGCTGCTGGGAGAGCAGACATATTATGCCTCAGGCATCAGGGTAGGACAGAGGATACTCATGGAAGATTCTCCGGAAGAACTGGTCCTGGATCAGAATCTTGAAGGACTGGGAGCTTAGGAAACAGGGACAACAGATTTTCCAAATGAAGAATCCATGGGAGACCTTCAGTGCATTGATTAAGGGCTAATGCCTTTAAGGCAGTCCTAGACTAGTACCAGCTCCATCACTGCCCACCTTGAAGGTCTTGATCAAATCCCATAAACCCAACCCAAAGAGTTCACCCACATGGTCGTGACCAAGCCCATAAGTCTGTGAACCAGAGTCTTGAACTGGGGACTGTGGGATGTATGTGGACAGTGCCACAGTGGACCAAACCACCAGGCCACCAGGGTCTGCCATTTTTACTTTATAGTTACTTCTCCAGTGCACTGCTGTGGAAACCAAAAATGAAAATCCCTTGTCCAGTGGTCTGTTCCTCTGGGCCCATGAACTGCAGTGAAGTGTCTCTGTTATTTGTTCATTTGTTCTCAAATCCCTCGCCCATCCTTCTGACAGCTGCAGACGATGTTTGCCAGGCTCCCTGCTGTCGGGGTACGGGGTTGAAAGTTCTCCTAGCTCATGGATAAGCAGGCATCTTCCTCCAGGGATTCTAAGACAGCAACTCCAAGTTTCATGTCCACACAGAACCACGACCCGAAGAGGAAAGACAGTGGAGGAAACTGGGACCTTCTCCACACCCCTCTCTCTGTTCATCAAAAAGGAGACTATTTCTAAGATGCCCTCTACAAGCTTCTCCTTTTATCAAATTGACTGAACAGGGGCCCATGGCCAGTGTTAGCTGCAAAGGAGTCTGGGAAAATAACTTTCCTGCATTCTAATGTAGGCAACTGGGAAAGGAATAAGGGAAGACGGTGGGGGTAGGAAACAGGAGTGTCTGCCCAAAGGCCTGTTTGATATGAGGATGAACTGAGTTCGTGTTTATAAAACACTCAGCACAGTACCTGCCATGAAATCGGTGTATGAGAAACACATTAATGACCTGAGAAGAATCTCTCTCTCTCTCTCTCTCTCTCTCTCTCTCTCTCCCCACCCCCGCCACCCCGCCCCACCATCTATCTGTCCGTCTGCAATCACTCATCCACTCTCTAGCCATCGTTATTTCTTTGTTGTCTTTGGCAGAAGACTGCTTCCAGGATCCCCCACTGTTTTCTTTTCTTGGGTGAATGATAAGCTCTTGGAAACAGCAGGTAAAAATTCCCCAAGATGATATCAATGCCTTCTGCTATGGTTTGGGTGTTTGTGTTCCCACAAAATTCATATATTGACATTCTAATGCCCAGTGTGAGGGTGTTAGGAGGTGGAACCTTTGGCAGGTGACTAGGTCATGACTAGGTCATGGGCACCTCAGGAACTGATCGGTGACCTTAAAGAAGAGACCCACCCCAGAGAGCGCTCTTGCTCCCTTCCACCATGTGAGGACACAATAGCAGGTCTGTGGCCTGGAAGAAGGTCATCACAACCATCCTGGTACCTTCCTCTTAGAATTCCAGCCTCCAAAACTGTGAGAAACTTTGTTTTCAAGCCACCCAGCCCAGGTATTTTTATAGTAGCCTGAACAAAGTAAGATGCCTCCTAAAGAAGATGGGCTTTGATTTTCTTGAGTGGATTATGCCAAGTTCCAGACTACTAATGAATTTTCCAGGAAACCAGATTTTGGAGAGTGGGCAACATAGGGACTGACAGTGTAACGAGGGCAAAATGGGAGGGCACAAAAATGCCAAGTGGATATTTCCATTGTTATTTGATACATAAATGCAGGTAAACCCCTTTCTTCGTGGGCAAAATGGGAGGGCACAAAAATGCCAAGTGGATATTTCCATTGTTATTTGATACATAAATGCAGGTAAACCCCTTTCTTCGTGGGCAAAATGGGAGGGCACAAAAATGCCAAGTGGATATTTCCATTGTTATTTGATACATAAATGCAGGTAAACCCCTTTCTTCGTCTTTCATGATAACGTTCAGTGTAAGTCACTTCATTTGCTGGTGTTTCTGAGATGATTTAAAATTTTGAGACTGAATAGCTATGCTGAGTCCTACTATGAGCTAACATGGGACAAATCCAAAGGTGCCCATGGAAGGACAGCCACGTGTAGGTGGCCTAATTAAAAATAAAGCAAGATGGCACCATATCCTTACATACTTTGCAAGGATATACTTACATACCTGCAAGGATGCGTTCCACTTCTCACGTCTATCCTGTGGATAAAAAGGCAACACATAACATGCTACTGTGTGTCTTGCATTGGCAGCTGGGAGGAGAATGTCTTTGTATATGACCTCGTGAACAGCTGTGTTCCCGGGATCCCGGCTGACATCTGGACAGGGCTTCATGATCACCGACAGGTGAGGAAACAGTGGCTGTCATCCTCCAGGAAGCTCCAGCCAAGACGCCGTGATCATCGAATCAACCTTCTACCTCACACCTGCGTGCCCAGCACACAAAGAAACATCAGATATCATAGTGTCCCAGTTAGAATATGACAAGTTTGTAAAAGAGGGTGTAGAATAAGGTCAGGGAAGGCCTCTCTGTGGGTTTGGGTTCTCAAAAAAGCCAACACAAAATAGGGTTCAATGTACAAGAGATGTTTCAGGGATCATGTGTGAAAGACGAAAGAGAAAGGGCATATATATGGAGGCCATGAAGGATTTCAGACCATGATGTAGTCTGAGGCTCATGAAAGGAGTAGAAGCAGGAAGGACTGGGCTGGAGGAGCCTGGGATCCCAGTACCATTCTGGGAAAGTCCTGGCTAGGCCAGTGGGGAGTCGCCATGCCAAGCTTGCTCATGATTGAAATCCCTCCCTGGGCAGGGAGGGATCAGCACCTGTGGCCCTGACAGGCCCACCACCAACAGGGCACAGCCTGGAGGAAGTCTGGTCTCACTATGAACGCAGGGGTGGGTCCCCAGAGACAGGAGAGCTGAGCTCTGCTCCCTGCAGCTGGCCCTCCTGTGGGAAACCTGAGCAGTGCGCTTCCAAGGCTGCCAGGCCTCTCTGGGTAAGAGACATTTAAGCTAGTGCCTAATGGTAAGTAGGAGGAAGCCAGAGGACGGGGAAAGGATTCCAGCCGAGGAACAGCATGGGCAAAGGTCCTGAGGTAGGAGCGATCCTGGCAGATTCCAGGGTATTAAACACTAGTGTTTCTGGGATGTGGAGTGCGGCAGGACTGGGTAGCATGATGGTGTAGAGTAAAGCTAAAGAGAGTGGCTTGTACCAGATCTCATACCAGGTGAGACCCCAGCAGACTCCACCGGGAGATTTTTCCCCAGACTGTCCCTGGGCCGCAACTCTACTGGGAAGTATGATTCTAGGACTGCCTCTGAGCAGCTAGGGAGGAAGGCTACAACCGCAGCCTCTGCTGTACCACTTACTAGCTGATGGGTGACTTTGGCAATTTTCTTAACCTTCCTGAATGTCAGTTTCATCAACTGTAAAGTGAGGATGACAATAATAATGCCTTATTGTGAAAGAATGAGGGAGCTCATGCGTGGAAAGGGCTTAGCCTGGTGTTTGGGATGCTGTTGGGGCTCATAAAGATGGTAGAAGTTTCTGAGTTAGTGTAACGCAGCCTCAGTGGCCAGACTCTGTGTAGATATATTATTTTAACCAAATAATTCATCTGGCAAGAACCCATATAAAATTTGTTTTTAAAATTGTCTTCTATCTATGATAGCAATTGTAAAATTGGGTTATGAATACTTTTTAAGAGTTCCTAGAACTTGTATTACAAGACTTAGAAATAATTTTTAAAATGCAAAATGAAAGGGCTTGTATGTTGGGTTTTTTTTTTTTTTTTTTTTAAGGAAAGGTGTAGCCAAGAATGAAGGTGAGCAGCCAGGCAGGCAGGAAGAGGAGGAAGAAGCATTTATTTTATTTAGGTGTTCATTTTGGTTGCCCCTTTCTCCAGCCCTAATCTGGAATCTGATTCCTTGGGATGTGTGTGGACTATGTCCAGTGGCCTTCTCCGCTAGGCCACCAGGGTTCTCCAAAGGCTTGGGTTTTTTTATGCTATTGTCCTCTTCAGGGCTAGACACCACACGCCAGGCACTAAGTCCCTTGCATGTTTTTAATTTGTTCAGTCCTCACAATAAGTCTTTGAGTTAAGAGTTCCATTAGAGAGGTGTGGAAACCGAGGCTGAGAAAGGGTAAGACATTTGTTGAGATGGCATAGCTAGGAAGTGAATGGAGCTGGAATCTCAAGCTGCAGTCCCTCTCAGAAACACAAGTTATTCCCATTACATGACATAATCATTCACGCTTTGGGGGAGACTTTTCTAAAAACTTCAGTAAATGGAGTGATGACTTTTGCTCCAGGACACTGCAAAGATGTAGTTCTTTCTGCAGTTAATTCGCACATCTATTACAGTACCAGTCAGATTCCCAACAGGACTCTTCTCAGCACTGGACAGAGTTGTCCCAAATCAGGAAATTAAAATACATAGGATATGGACAAAAAGAAGAAAGATGAGAGTGATTCTCACCCACTGGTTTAAAAAAGTGAAGACATTCAGGTCTTGGGTTAGACCCACTTGGCTCTGAGTCCCAGCACTTCCTTTGGGGAGACCCAGCTGAGCCTCAGTTTTCCAGTCTGCAAAATGGAGGTGATGATCTGTTTTGCAGGCTGATTAGTATAAAATGGGTAATGACACATAATTAGCCTCGTCACAGCTCTTGACAATGGTAATAATTGCAGCACAGACAGCCCCCAATCTGCCATGCTTTTTTTTTTTTTTTACTTTATAATGATGTGAAAGCAATATATTTTCATAAAAACTGTATTTAAGTTTTTAAGTTTGATCTTTTCCTGGGATGGTGAGATACAGGCTAGAAATATACTCATTGGTGATTCTGGGCAGTGGCAGTGAACCCAGTCAGCTACCAGGTCAGGGGGTAACTAACTGACACTCTACAGCATACAGTAGTCAAAAATTATTTAAGATTGTCGACCCTTTGTTATAAAGCAGACTGTGTGTGAGATGATTTTGCCCAGCTGTGTGCTAATGGAAGTGTTCTGAGCACAATTAAGGTAAGTTCATCGAAGCGATGATGCTCAGTAGGTTAGGTGTATTAAATGCATTTTCAACTTATAGTTAGAATCACTTGGGATGTAACCCTATTGTAAATTGAGAAAGATCTGTATGTCAAATAAAAAGTGAGGGCATCTGCATTATTAAAATGGAGGTGTTAGAATGTTATCTCTGAGCTGGCTCAGCTGCTCAATCTTTCTCTTCTTGACTTGCTTCCTTGCTTCTGGATGGAGCCCCTCAGGAAGGGCAGTTTGAATGGACCGATGGCTCAATCTATGACTACAGCTACTGGGCTGGGAGCCAACCAGATGACGGCCTCCACAGGGACTCAGAAGAGGATTGTGTGCAGATGTGGTACCGGCCCACCAGCGGTGAGTATCCCTAGTCCAGGTCTCTTACAGGGATGCTGGGGTGGTGCCACGCATGGTCGGTAGACTGGAGAAAATTTCAGCACCTTGGAGAGTGAACAGAGTCGCTGGGTGTTAATGGAGATCTCCACAGTGGACAGGTCTGGCATGATTTTGTTGGTTTTTTTGTTTGCTTGTTTGGTTTAAGAGAAAAGACAGAGAAGAGGATAAATTATTAGGAAGGAAGGAAAGGACAGAAAGAAAGAGAAAGAAAGAAAGACAGACAGGAAGGAAGGAAGGAAGGAAGGAAGGAAGAAAGAGAAGTGACTTTTATTATGGTGGATGGGCCTTCACTCACATTCTCTGCTTCCTCCCACCTGTAGCTCTAAGGTCATGGAATGATAACACCTGCGATCAAAAGTTCCCCTTTGTCTGCAAGGTCAAGTCTCTCACCATTTAGTGATCAGTTTTGCCCACTCAAGCAAGCCCAGCTCTAGAATCGTTCTGCACCCCGCTGCAAGAGCACTGCCTTCCCTGGCATGTCCTCCCCATTCACTCCATCAAAGTCTCAACAAGCAGACACTACCTGCTGCGGGGCTGTCTGTGCCTGCGGGGAGGTAGGTGGTCCAGCTCTTCGGCCCCCTCGGACACTCCCTCCGGCATCTGTGTTCTGGGATGGGCTCGCGGGCAGCACTGGCTGAGACAGATTGGAGTGGAAGATGCTTATTAGCTGTGAAGGCAGGCAGAGGAAGAGCTAGACCTGAGATGCGGCCTGACACGCTTCAGCCAACTCAGCAGGATCTGGGCACGTGTGGGCTGTTAGACTGGATCACATGAGGCTGACTTCGCCTGGCCTCTAGCCCACATGTACACTCAGTCACTGCGAAGAATGGGACTTGATTTAAGGCAGCTCTGTGCAGCTGCGCCCAACCCTGATGGAGCTGACAGCTGGAGACCCTTTGCCCCTTTCCTTGAAGGGGGAGCTGAGTGGTGCCTCTCAGTGTTACCACATGTGGGTTCCAAAAGACAGATGTTTGGTGTTTCCTGGTGGAGCAGCAGTTAGGTCAGTTGTGACCAAACTTCCGAGTCCTGTGCAGCGGTGCCGAATGAAAACTACCCAACATCAGACTTGGGAGAAGGGACAGGGTCCATTTACTTTCTGCAGAAAATGGAGATGGGGAGACCTAGTCACAAGTCCTCGGTCTCCCCGAGAGAAAGCAAACGGGTTTTAAGGGAGCTCCAAGCTTGGCAGCTGTGTGATAAGGGAGCGTCCTCCCAACGGGTGGCCCTCTGGTCACCTCCAGCTTCAGTATCAGCAACACGACTTGGGACCCAGCTCACAGGGAGGCTGAGGTACAGTATGTGAGGGTCGCCAGTCAATCCTGGTTTCTCTAGATTCGAGGCACCCGTGTGCTAGCACCTTGGCTCAGTCTGAGCTCTGTGCTGCTTGTGAGACTCGGCAAGAGTCGGCAAGAGGATGCAGAAAAGAGTAGGATATGATCCCACAACAGGAGGGAGTAGAGACAAAACCAAACTCATCAGTCATACACTTAGTGGGCTAAAGAACTTTGTTATCAGGGGCTTCAGTTTACAGCTGCCTGCAAAGAAGGACAGGCCACATCTGGGTTTGAGTCCAGGTCTGGGGAGAAACAACCAGTGTGAACAACAAAATGAAAATAAAATAAAATGAGATATTTCTTCCTCCTCTCTCTTCCTGCCTGCACCTTTCCTTAAAAAAAAAAAAAAAAGTATATACATATGTGTATATATATATATATATATATACATATGAGTTCAAACCCCACCACTGCCATTCATGGTGTAACCTCATGAAGGTGGCTGCCCCTCGCTGCATTTCTGTACTCTTTGTAAAGTGGAGACAGAGTCCCTTCCAGCTGACTGTGACGCATCAGGCGGCTCTGGAAACAGGGAGTAGTGAGTAGGTGACTATTCCAGAAAACCAAAATTCTTTCCTAAGCATCACTATCCCCTGTTCACTCTGGATGGCAGGCTCTCAACCATGTTATACGTGTCTCTGCATCTTTCAACAGAGAAGACTCAAGAGGCTCCATGCTTTCTCTGTGACTCAGGGTCATGTGGGCTGCCTCAGGTATTTTTGTCTCCTGTCATCTGGATGTCACTGTGCCACTTCCTGACAGCCCACAGAACCTCTGTCTCTTCTAGGTTGTTGCTGCTGAGGTGTCGTGGGCAGGGAAGCCAGGCAACCAAGTCTGAGAATAATGTGAGAGAGAGAGAGAGAGAGAGAGAGAGAGAGAGAGAGAGAGAGAGAGAGAGAGAGAGAGAGAGATGATAGGTGATAGATCAATGATACATGATAAGATAATGATGCCTGGAGAGATGCATGAAAAGATGAGTAGATGAGTGGGTGGATGGATGGATGGTGGACGGATAGTGGATGGATGGATCCCTTAAACACAAAAAGACGTTTATTTACTCATGGATCTGAAAAGTCCAGAGCTTTCAAGTTCAGCTTGATCCAAGAGCTTAAATGATACTGCCGAACACATTTGTTCCCTTCTATCTCCATGGTGTTGGCTTCATCCTGAAGCTCCAGTGTCTCCCCTAGGAAAACAAAAATAGCCAGGGCTGTAGTTTTACAACCTTGTTTAGATTTGACAACCTTAAGAAAGGGTATCTCTTTCCCAGAGGCCATAGCAATCACCTCTTGTCCCATTGGCTGTACCATGTTACTTAGCTAACCCTTAGCCAATCACTGTGGCCAGAAGGATAAAAGAGCCGATTGCCTCAGCCAATCAGAGTCCATGTAATCAAGACAGAGGGCTGGAGAGAGATGGCTTCCCAAGGAACTGAAGGGGCTCTTTTACCAAAAGAGAGCTGATGGAAGCTGGGTTGAAAACAGAACAAAAGTACCCATTTTTTAAGAAGAAACTATTAGAGGGCAATGAAGAACCAACTTTAAATCTCCAAGCGGGGAGGGGGTTGAAAACCCAGAAACTAACAGTAACTCGGCCTCGGGGCAGCCTCCCAGATGGACAAGCCAGGTCATAGCCCTACGAAGAATCCTGTGAGGGAGCATTTTTCTCCTGTTCTCAGCTTATTAAGAAATAGCGTGTCCTCTGTCCAGGTGAAAGGAGAATCTGAAACTCCAGCAGCTGTCAAAATAAACACACAGGACATAATTAAATTATTTGCCCAATTGGAAGGATACTCGCTTTTTTTTTTTAAACTGAGAAGTCAGACTTGTTATCTGAAGCAAATTTCGGTGCCAGAAGCCCAGCAGGTGTCTTTTTAAGGAGCTTCCAGGCTGCTGAGGTGTTCCCTGGAAGAAGCGCCATCTTCCCGTCTCCAATCATCACAAATACGCTGTCGACATAAGATTCCAGGGCTTTCTTTTCCAGCCTAGGTTTAGTCAGACAGCTCTTCTGCCTAACATGTGCTGAGGTTCGGGGACCTTACTGTGGAACCTCATTTACCGCCCCTAGCAAGCCCACAAGAGGGGCTCCACCTATTATGAGGGGCTTGGACTCGCAGAATTCAATGCTCATTTTCCGGCTGCTCCACCTGCAAGGTGGAACCTTGGACAAGTGACCTCTCTCTGCAAATGGGACCCACAGTACCTCAGGCTGGAGGATGGAGCGAGATAAGAGAAGCACTTACCTGGCAGCGGCAGGTAGCAGACAGGTTCACTCTCCATGTGATGGGAAGTGGTGTGTCCCGCTTCAGCAGTTCAATCAAGGAGCGGACACCATCCAGTCAGTGTTCAAACCGGGTGACCTTGACCCCGTCCCATGTACCTGCAAATATCTGTGTTGTCACAGATCCGTCCTTCCTTCTGAAACACTCGGTGGTTTCTCAAAGGGATGTTCATTCTGGTCTATGATCTCTTCAAAGAGAAACCTGTCGATCCGCATGAGCAGAATGGAATCTGGTCCCCTTTACTCTCAGTATCACCGCTGCAGTGCCGATGGTCCTGAGAAGTCCTCCTTCCCACTGGTGGGGACACCTCTGCAGGAATGTGGCATTGGGAGCTGTCTGCTCACCTAGGACGAGCCCGTCCAGGCACTCTCTGCAGTGATGAAATCACAAGCACTCTGTCACACGGGGCTGTTCACCGGCGTCCTCTCGACTTCAAGTGGCTCAGCTGCGGCCACATGCTGGGGCAGTTGGGTCCAGCGGGCTTCCTCCATGTCACTCTTCATTCCCAATCCTCACTTTCCTAGTCTTCCAGAAGGCAGGATAGGGACTGGGAAAAAGTTGTTTTCTGTCCAGAGGAAACTCAAATCAGAAAGACCAAATGCCATATATGAAAGGAAGCCCTGGCGGAGCAGCAGTTGGGTCAGTCACTTCCGAAGGAGTGCTGACCACATACCCCTGGGTTCGAGTCCTGAGTCAGGGGAGAAAACAATGGAATAAAAACAAAAATATTAAAAATAAAATGCTTCTTCCTCCTCTCTCTGCCTGCCTGCCTACTCACCTTCATTCCTGCCTGCACCTTTCCTTTCAACAATAAAATTGAAAAAGAAAGGAAGCATTCAGCTTCATAGTTAGAGGAGAGGTATTTCTCTTTCCAACTGGATGAGATTAAGGAAGAATGTAGAAGCCAGTTGTGAGATGTGTTCCAAGATGTTCGATAGCAAGAACTGGCAGGTCTGACAGTGATTTACTCATATTTCTTACAACAGACTGAGTTCAAGATAACTCCAACTATACCCACATTCCAATCTGCATTCCCAAGGGGGAAAGGAACAGCATGAAGGTTGAGGTTCCCGGTGGATTATGTATAAATCTGATGTCTGGAGCAATGTGTCATGAATGCAAACATCTTCCATCATTAATGACGTGGAGAGACAGGGGATCAGCAAGTTAAAAAACCATTGCCCTAAAATAAACCACCAGTTAAATAAACCATGACGCACTGACTCAGTGGAATTGTAGGCCGCCTCTATGGGCAGATTCAAAACAAATCTAAAACATATCGCTAAGTGATAAACGCATGTTGCAGAAAATCCATCAACTGTATCATTTATCTGTCAAAAATCTCCCCCACAGGAGTATACTTCACATTTCTGTAAACACCTCTATCTGTAAATATGGAATGGCATGTCTGGAAAGATACAAAACTAATAAAATCAAGGACTTCAGAGATAGAGGTGATGTCCCCAAGGGGGGAATTTTTGCTTTATCTGTCATGTTTGCCTTTTACAATGATCACATCGTCATGTGTTACTGGTGTTGTTAAAAATATAAAGCTGCTCTTTTCCCCCTCCCACCGAGTCTCAAACACGAATCCTTGGACTTTACGTGGCCAGCACCTCCCATTAGCTGCCTTCAGCATCCCAGTCACAGGCGGCAGCTTAGAGAGTGACTTTTCAAGTAAGTTTCAGCCCAGAAATTTCATGTTCAGAGACATACTTATTCATAACCCCCACAACTACGTTTGATTTGGCCAACAACCTAGCCCAGCTGCAGCCCACCCTCACCCATGCCAAGATGACAAAAATAATAACACTCATTACTGGCTCTCATTGTAATTAATATTTCTTTGATTACCACTGGGGGTGAGCAGAGTTTCATAGCGTTCTTCGCCATCTTTCATTGAGAGGAGGGGGTGAGTTTTCCACTCTCCCCCTCGGCTGAGAAATGCCCACCTCCCACAGCCCAAGGACTAATTAACAGCTGTCTCCACAAACTGAGAGAAATCCAGGCCTCCAGGGAACTCGCCCTCTGTGGAAGCCTATACTTTCCCCCACGCCCAGTGGCGCCATTGCAGTCCCACCAGAGAAGAGTGCCAGCAGGAGCATCGACCCATCAGAGCTAAGTCTTCCAGGAAGCGCTGGTTGACATTAATGACATCAGTCCCCGCTGTGCCGTGAGGCTGGCTGGAAGCAGGGGAGACGGGAGAAGCCCTGCAGGAGCCCTCAGAGTCTCCACATGCCCCGCCTCCTCGCCGTGGGCTCTGCCAAGTCCCGCTGGGCAGCAGCCACCACCAGTGTCATTAACTCATTACCTTTCATCTGTGCAGGCCAGGCCCAGCCCTTGGCCTCATGGAGGAGGATCTTGCTGCAAAAAGGTTCTCTTGGTAATAATCGAGGGGTAGGGGAAAATTGCAGGCATGAGAATTTCTCTCAGGGGTAGAACTACCTTGAGAAAGCACCTGGTAGAGAGGAAAGCCGACGTAACCAAGAAATGGCCAAACAACATTGCAATTAAAATGAGTTGGACGTCCTTCTGTGACTCAGGTGACTCAGGCAGGAGGCTCTGAAAGCTGTGGACCCAGGTTCGAAACCTGGAGCCTGGAGTAGGGGCAGGGGAAGGGGAAATTTTTAAAAAGAACAAATGAATTGGAAATATATGGTGAGCATATGCCCAAGATGCACTTAATTCGTCAGTGAAGGAACCAGCAGGATGAACTGATTCAAAGAGGAGAGGAAAAGCCAATGCAAGACCATCTATCCACGCACATCCATACGCACCTACACTTAGTAGAAACTAAGAATACTAGAATAAACTTCCAAATGAAATACAAAACTCGTCAATGACCCGCAGAGCAGTAAGACTTTTAGGCCAAGAATTGGCAAACTAAGACCTGGTGATCAACTCAGACTCACCCCCTGTTTTTGTATGTTCATGAGCTAAGAATGTTTTGGGGTTTTTTTTGAGTTTTCAACAGTTGGAAAAAGAAAGAACAAAATGTCATACTGTGAAGATGACATGAAATCAAATTTCAGTGTCCATGGGAGCAGCCACGCTCATCCATGGCTGTCTGTGGTTGTTCTCACACTCTGGTGGCAGAGTTAAATATGTGTCACAGAGATATAGGACCGAAAATATTTATATAACATATGTATATTACCAAGAAGAAAAGCAAAGTGGAAACAAAGTGCATTAGATATTTTCTGGGCTGCTCCCATAACTCAAAACTGAGAGTTTGTAGATTAGAAATTGCAGAAGAGTAACTAGTGTCTCGTTTGAGAGCATTTTGGTCCTCTGGGGAAAATCACAGAGAAAAAGAAAAAGTTACAGAAAAAGCATACTTTACAGAAAAAGTCAGAGGGCGCCTGGTGTCAGATAATGACTTGTCAGTAATCTTCCAGGTTATCTTCTCTACTGGACAAAAATCAGTTGCATCTCCACAAGACACAAACAATTTGCATCTTATCAACTTTCTACAAGTCACTGTCTAATTTTGTAAAACTCCAGGCCTAATCAATAACAGTCACACAAAGGTCCATCCCCTAGAGAGGCAGACCTTGTTCTAATTTGATTTTGAAAGGCTCTATAACCCTCTTTTACTTCATTTCAATAATTTCAGATAATTGTTCTTAGCCCCTGAAACCGAAAGATCATTCCAGAGCATACACAAGGTGTTCTATCGTAATCTGTGAGTCCTGGTTTTGAAGGTCATTTTCGCCTCAGGAGTTCGCCATATTGAAGATCTGAAAACCCCTTCAGGAATACCAAGGAATGAAGAGGGCTCTACCTGAGCAAGAGAGGACGATCAGGCCGCTGACAACAGGAGGGACGAAGCAAAAGCCGGCTTGCTGGTCTACCTTGAAGTTTGGTCTAGGACTGTCAGGAAGGATGCGAGTGGCAGCAGGGAGGGTGGGGAAGAGCAAAACCCAGAGTGGCAGGCAAGATGGCTTTGGAGTGTGTTGACCTGTGGACAGGACTTTTATTATTATTGCTATTAAGAGCTTCCCACAACTTCCTGAGAGACTGAGAAAAGTTCTCGCTCTCATCACGAATCCCCTCCACTGACCACATAGAGTCAAGTGGCCCACACTGCGTGTCAGCACTGGAGTGTGTGTACCAGAAATAAATCTGGTGGGTTTCTTCTCTGAAAAGTTTTACTGATGGTGCCCCCGGTTGGAGTATCAGTTGGGCACAGTCCACATACATCCCAATGTCCTGGGTTCGCATCCCGGAGCCAGCAGGAATGGCCAGGATGAACAGCTCGATAAAAATAAATAGAATACTGCCTCCTCTCTTCCTGCCTGCCTCTGCTCCTCTTTATTCCTGCCTGCACCTTTCCTTAAAAAAAAAATCTGCTTTACTGAAATATAATGTGTACACTGTCTTAGTCCATTCAGGTTGCTGTAACAGAACACCACAGACTGGGTGGCTTATAAACAAAAGGAATTTAAATCCAGAATCAAATCAAATCACCAACAGATTCGGTGTCTGCTGAGGGCCTCCTTCCTAGTTCAGAGCTGGCGGACTTTTCACTGTGTCCTTGAGTGGCAGAAAGGGTGGGTGAGCCCTCAGGGTCTCTTTGATCACAGCACTAATATCATTGATGCAGGTTCCACCCTCATGACCCAATCACCTCACAGAGACCACACCTCTAACACTAGCACCTTGGGGATTAAGTTCCAACATCTCCATTTGGGAGGAACAAGTATTCAGTCACATACCACGAAATTCATTCATTTAAAATGTACAATTCAATGGCTTTTAGGAAAGTCACAGATTTATGCAACCACCATCAAAATACCACAAAAACCACGCCTCTTAGCCATCACCCCCAACGCCTATCCTAGTTAGTCCTAGGTTGTTATTTTTTTTAAATGTGGGTGAGCCCAGAGCTTAAACACACACACACACACACACACACACACACACACACACACACACACACACACACACACAATATATATATTCCAAGGCACTGCTTACCCAGGGATTTCACAATCCGCTCCTAGCATGTTGGACACCAAGCCCAAGACCCAACACTGGAATTTCCTCCCACTCAAATATTCATGCAAGTCCATGGTATTTGTCCTGATTCAGTTCTTACCTCCCTCACCCCACCCCCTATTCTTGTGCTTCGATACACTTCTGAGATGAGGGGCAGAGGATGAAGTCACTTTATGGTGACATAACCCTCCCCCTTTCCCCACCTGTCGTATCAGTATAGAATTAGCCAAGGGGCATAAAGGTATTTATTAAATAGACATGTTGGTCTTTGACACTGGGGAAGCATAAGCATATGTTCATGGAGGCATGGGTAAGAGTCACCTCTTCAGGGCCCCCAGGTCAGCACCTAGGAGGTATGCTATGCAGGCACCCAGAAATTCCTGCTCTTAGGTTGCATTTCCTGGGTGCAGAGTTGAAGACAAGGATTATGCCCAAGTGATGTACTGAGGAAGTGCTTATCAGAGAGCTTGTATGGGAGGAGGAACAGTAGGATGGGGCTGAGGAATAACTAAGCGAAGAAAGTGAACTGTAGCCTCAGTCTGACCCCTAGATGGCTCCAGAGCACAAAATGGTCCCCAGAATTTCTTCTCTTTGAAGACAAGGCCAGGAGGAATCAATCACTGGCTACTCGCCGTGTAGTGATGAAACACCTCACTCCTAGGCGCCAGGGGGCCAAGGCAGCTCCCACAACTCTCTATGGAGAAGGTTTTCCATGTGAACTGAAAGGTTTTTTCTGAGCTTCACGAGGAAAGAAAGTCAATTAGACAAAAAGTCGAATAGCCAGGGCTTTATTGGGGTTTGCGCACCCGGGCGAGGTTCTCCCGTCCGCACAACGAGGGCCGGAGAAGTCGCGCCCCAACAAAGGGAAGCGCGATCTTTATGCAAAAGAATTTCGTGGGCTTCATACGCAGCGATTGGGGATTGGTCCTGTGATTCCAGGTGTGATTTCGTCAGCTTCCTTTTTCCCGGGTATGGCTGCCATTTTGTCCTTCTGGGCCGCCATTTTGTCCTTCTGGGCCAGCCTAACATGAACCACTAGCCATTAGCAGCGACACCTGCAGCAGCTGGAAGACCACGCTACTTCACAGGTGAAAAGGACCCTGTGCAGTGGGCACCACAGCATGTGCTTGCACCTACCCTGCCGGTTTCTATCCTTACAAATTAGACTCACTCATTCATTCATTCATTCATTCATGCAATATAATCCTATTTGTTCTATTGTCCTGAAGAAAGAACCCTGACTACACCTCCTTTCAATGGATGTGACTCGATCACGAGTAATCAATCTCTTATTCTCTAGCCAGAGTAGCAGTTCATTTATGAGAAATAGAAATTGGATGGGGACAAAAAAGTTTCAGGCAAAGGAGTTAAGTGTCCACCTCTTTTAGAGGAGAGGGCATCCAAGGGTCAAATGGAGGGCAGGCAGACACTTTAGACTGTGCCTCAGATTCCCGCCCCCCCAACACACGCGCGCACATGCACACTCACACACACACACACACACACACACACACACACAAGCGCGCGCGCCAGCAGGGTGGGCAGCTATTACTGATTTGTGGGTCTACCTCTGTTTTGTTCTCCCAAACTGAAAGTCCATAGGGTCACAGGATACAGAAACACAGGAAGAAGTGGACAGAACCAGTTCCCTTAGCCTTGTCTTTGGTGCTGTTGACTCCAGAGCTGAGAGAAAGCCCCAGAGAATAGTAGAAGGAGGGCTCGGCTGAGAATCAGAGCCTCATTTCTCACCCAGATTCAACCCCTGATTAGTTCTGTACGTTCAATCTGTTGCTCAAGCTTCTCTCTGGTCCTTAATGAAATATAGGTCACAATATCTCCCTGGCCTACATCTGGACATGAATGCAAACACCACTGGATGGAGCAGAGGTCTGGGGATTTTGCATATCAGTCAGGGTTCCATCAGAAAAGCAAAATCAACTGGAGATAGCTAGAAAGGGATCTGACCCTACACACGGGTGGGAGCTGAGCACCCCGTCTGCATCAGGCTGCTGTTTCTGTGTCTGGTGCTGGAACCCAGGGTCCGCAGAGTGAGCAGGCAGGAGGGGAGGGGCAGTGGATGTGAAGTGGAGGAAAGCCGGGACAAATGGGGAACCTGCGAATCTGAACTGGAACCGTGAGTGCAAACAAGAGCACGTGGGGTTTCTCACTGCCTCCAAGTCTCCGGCATCCACGGTGAGCGTCCTGCAGGTGCAGCTGGCAGCTCTTCCTCAAGCAGCTGAAACTGATGGGTTGAGGAAACGCAAGCACCCCTTCCGCCCGCAGCAGCAGCAACCAGGTGCACCCGCAGGTGGCGCCCGTGAGCTCCTCGGTGCCGGCTCCACCTCCCAGACGCAAAATGCAAGATGGCGCCCAGTCCACTCCCACCTCCCAAACCTTGGTAACTGGCCCTGAGGCCCAGGCCAACGGGGAACTCTGCTAGGAAAGGAGTTCCGTTTCAGCAAAATTGACCTAATACGATTCCGTCACCATTTGCCAGCTCCAAATTACCAACCCAAAGAAAGTGGCGGCGGGGAGGCGGGGTATACAACAAATAACATTTTTTCCAGTAGAGCTAATTTAACCAGGGCTATGTTAGTGCTGTGAACATTTATGTAGTTCATAGTGCTGTAGAACATTTTTGAAGTACTGCCATCATCATGAAAAGCAGACACAGGTGCCTTTTATTTATTCTCATGTAGTTGCTGAGACACTGAAACACCCAAGACCTACTCCATTTCTTCTATGAAAATAATTGAGAATATTATTCAGCCATGAAAAGAATTGAAATACTGGTACGTGGTACACATGGATGAACCTTAAAAACATTACACTTGCCATGCAGCATATGTCCTGAGGGAAATACACATTAAAATGACCAGGATCTGGAACACGGACACCACAAAATGCTGGTGGGGATGTGGAGCAATGGGAAGGCCCATTCGTTGCTGGAGGGAATATGAAATAGTACAGACATTTTGGAAGGCAGTTTCGCAGTTTCTTACAAAACTAAACATTCTCTTACCATAGGATCACACTCCTTGATTTTTATCCAATGGAGCTGAAAATGGATGCCCACACAAAAACCTGCACACCAATGTTTATAACAGCTTCATTCATAATTGCTAAAAGTGGGAAGCAACCAAGATGTCTCTTACCGAGTGAATGGACAATGAACTTTATTTAGCACTAAGAAGAAGTGAGCTCTTAAACCATGAAAAGATATGATGGAACCTTAAATGCCTCTTGCTAAATGGAAGAAGTGTATCTGAAAAGACTACTCTGTGGCATTCTAGAAAAGGCCAGACTCTGGATTCAGTGAAAGATCATCAATTGTCAGGGGCTGGAGGCTGGAGTGAGCAGGATGAACAGACCCAGCACAGAGGACTCCTGGCGTGAGCCACAAAACTCTGCATGAGCTGCACTGATGGGCGCTCGTCGTTACGTGTTCATCCACCCAGAGAATACACAGCAGCAGGTGAGCTCTAGTGTGGACTCTGGGGCCTGTAGACCGTGGATTATAATGATGTGTTGATACAGGCTCATCAACTTAACAATGTCCACTCTTGAGGGGGAAGCTGATAATGAGGGAGGTTATGACCGTGTGAGGACAGGGAAGTCTTGGTCCGCTCTGGTGGAGTAGTGGTTGGGTCAGTCACCTCCAAAGAAGCCCAAGCCACATACTTCTGGGTTCAAGTTCTAGGTTCGGGGGGAACAACCAGTGGGAACAAATAAATACACGTAAAATAAGATGCTTCTTTCTCTTCTCTCTTCCTGCCTACTCTCCTTCATTCCTGCCTGCACCTTTCCTTTAAAAAAAAAATAAGTCTTTAATAAAAAGAACAATACAGAACCAGAGAGTCAATAAGTATTCCTGAGCTAGACGGATATGTATGTGGGATTCATAGTATCACATATTACAGCTGTAGAAAAAAAACAGCATTAGTTAAAAAATAAGTCTAGACTTAATTTTAAAATCTTCAGCTCATAAAAATAACACAAAAGGACACATTTATACAATTTCACTTAATGTGGTACCTAGAATAGGCACATTCATAGAGACAGAATGTGGATTAGAGGCCCTCAGAGGCAGTGAGAGAAGACAGCGGGGATTTACGTGGGTACAGGGAGTCTGCTGGGGAGATGGGAACATTTCTGGAAATGAAAAGTGGTGATGAATGCGCCGCATTGTGATGCGACTTCATATCAGGGAATTGCACAGTTAAAATGCTTCACATGTTAAATAAAATGCCATATGAACATTGCCACAAGGTCCATGAATTAATTTTAAAAAGTGATCATCCAGTGACGTCCTGGGTGCCTGGAAGAGCTCCTTTCCCTCTCATGTTGTCTGACTGACAAGAACTTCTGGGGCCCAACTCCAGTGCATGTGCACAGAGAAGACACTGGTTGCTGGGAGGGCTGACTGGGTTTCCCACCCCCGCTTCCTCCAATCAGACGCCAGTGACCCAGCTGTGCAGATGGAGGGCCATTTTTATCCTATCCTCACAGAGCCCCCTCAGCAAATAAAAATAGCCCAGCCCAGAGAACCTCCTCGCCGCTGGGCAGGCTTATTTCCAGCCGAAGAGGGAGGGATCCCCAGTGATTGCAATACTTATACCCTTCGTTCCAGAGAGCCTACATCAGGCATGAGCCTCTGCGCCCCCGCACTGCAGTCCTTGCTCCTCGTCCCACGGGTTTTCAGAAAGAGTGTGAACAATCCCACCCATCCATCTTCATCTTGTTAGGTCCTCCAGAAGATTGCGGGGCGGGAGCTTCCTAGTCTGGAAAGCATGGGAAGAATGGCCCAGAAATGCTGTGAGTAGCCAAAAGATTTATTGGAAGCTCACAGTGGGCTGATGCACGAAAGAGATGCACCGGCCCCGAGACCTGGGTCTGAGGAGGTTTGAAGAGGGATCTAGTCCCGATGCAGATGTCTGGTCCCTGCAGGGCTAGGTCTCTGTCTCCTGGGATATATGTGTAGTTCTTTGCCACCAGCTGCAAATGGTTGACAACAGACAGTCAACTAGACTTAATGGTGACATTGTCAGTTGGAATGCTGGGATCAAGGTGTGGTGACCTCTCAGCCACCAGGGGCAGGTTGTTTTGTTTCTTTTTTTTTTTTTAAGACAAAGTGCAAATGGTATTTTTAATACAGAAATGGCATCTGTTTGGTTATTCTAACACATCTTATATCTTCCCAGGACACCCCAAGTCTTACCTCCTCCAGGAAGACTCTCTCACCACCTAAGTCCAGAGCCTGCCAAGAGTTGGTGGAAATTCTTCCTGTCTCCGGCAGCTGGAATAGACCTCTTATTTGACCAGATTGTTTCCTTGATGCCCTATCTAGACAGAAAATTCTAGTTCCCATTCAAATGATGACAAGTCAATAATTGAACACTTGTAACATGCCAGATATGACACTGCCCACATTACACACACGCCCTCGCTTTCTCCTCATAACAGCCTGTCACGTGAGACCAGTACTGAACTGCTTACAGAAGAGCAAACTGAGGCTCAGAAAGGTTAAGGGTCACAGTCAATAAATAGGAAAATCAGAAGTTGGATCCATTTCTGTCTGACTCCAGAACCTGTATTTACAGCTAACACATATCCCAGAGGCATTATGCTTGCTGTAGCCCTGACGATTCGATCTGTAGCTTCCAAAGGAGACTTCACAGGCAAACTCGCCAAAAAGCACAGCTGATTCCACCCCCAAGGGCTCCACAGCTGGCCATCAGCAATTTGGAACTTACCCCTCAGCAAGGCACCCGGCTAGATAATCACAGCCACCCTACCTCTGAAATGCTCCAAAAGGCATTCCGCTCCCTCTTTTCTGTATGATTTCTAGGGCTGAAGGTCTTCTCTCCGCAAGAGAACCCTAGTCAGACCCTGGCCCAGAGCAAAGAGATTCAAAGCCCCTCAACAGACACAAAGAAAGGTCAGCCCAGCCCCATGGCCCGTGGTAGGCTTCGGAGGCGTGGAGATTCGCAAACATGAAAAAGAGGTCCCAATGTGGTCATTCGAGCTGAGTGTCCCTTCTTGCACAAAAATGGCTCAGAGACAACCACATGGCTACAGTCACAGGGAATGATGTTCAGACTCCAAAATAAAAGGGAACAACAAAAAAGTCAGCAAAATGCCATGTTTCCTTTTTCGGAGAGGCAAAGACATCCAGGACTGGAAAGGTTTGGTGCTGGAGATGTTATGGTGAAATGGACACCCGCATACATTTGCCTTTGTGGGGTGTCTTAACGTGTGAAGCTTTTGTGAGTCAAGTGAGGCAATTCCTGGCAACAGCCCATCACTAAAACAAGAGGCAAAAGGAGGAAATGACACAAAAATTGGAGGGGTCTGGGTCCCACCATCCCTCTCTCATGTTTGACCGCTGGTCGGGCTCTCAGAACACAACATGAATTCCATCCAGCCTCCACCCTCGAGGGAGCTACAGTCAGTGCAGAAGAAATGTGTTGACATAAAAATAGGTCCTCACTCACCTTCAGGATAGGTTCTTGGAAACGGTGACTTTAAGCAAAACAACTATAACAAAAGCAGATCCTCAAATAATGTGGTATCTTCGGATATGCCATGTGACACATTTTACCCAGTGCTTGGCACAGAGAAGGTTCCAGAGACAACAGCACAGTAGCAGGTATCTACTGCTTTCTCTCCACACCAGCTCCCATACTCATCCTTCTGAGAATGCGCCTTGGTCTGGGCCTCACCAAAGTTGCCAGTCCCTTCCCTTGACCCCCACTGATTGGACGATCAATTCCTTGGAGGTGAGGGTCTCATCTCATCTAAGCCAATCAGAGGGAGAAGGGAACTGAGTCTTAGGGCTCAGCAGGGGTGAAGCTGAGAGGTGTGAGTTAAGGGAGGTAATAGGAGCTGTGTCTTGGGGCTCATCTACTGTGAGGAGGAGGATGGCCTAGAAAAATGTAATTGACAAAAGAGATCAATCAAGAGGAAGAAAGGGAGAGGGAGAGAGGGACCTTACAACATTTCAGTCCCTGAGACCCAGAGAAACCCTTTCCTCTCCTCCCACTTAGTGACGGTGTCTGCCAATATTTTTAGCTTGGGTCAGACCTGATTGCTTCACCCTTTTATGCAAGAGCTCTCCATGCTTCCCATGATGTGCCTGATAAAAAAATATACATTTCTCGATGCAATCCTGTGGCTCAGAGGCTAAGGCACAGATCAAAGCCCAAGGGACCTAGGTTTCAGACCCTCAGGCTGGGGGAAGAAGACACACACACACACGCATACACACACACACACATACACACACACACACATTTATTTCTCTACCTATCTTTCTATTATCTATCTATACACATTTCTCAGGCTGGGAGTCAAAGATTTCTGGACATTAGCTTCAATTCAGCTGCTTTATCTTCCCTCTGGTTGTTCTATAACCTTGAAGACCCCCCTTGCACATGACTATCAACCTCCAGCTTTCGTGCCGCTGTTCCTGTCCTTATGTGTCTGGAAGGGTCTCTCTTCCCATCACTTCTGCCTGTGGGCACTGCTGGTGCTGATGCTGGAACCTCTCCTGCCCCTTTACCTGGTACAGCACCTGACCCCTCTCAGGAATGTTCTTTCCCACATTAGAGACAGACTTTGTGGTGGCCGCTCCCAGTCACAGGACACAAGTAAAGCCAGTTGGAAACTCTGTCCTGGAACTTAGAACCTTGAGTGGGTGGACACACCAAAAACAAGGAAGTGGTTGGAATTGACATGACTTGATTAATTCCAGCTAAGGATACACATCGATTCCCTTTGTGTTTCATACTTCTTTAGGCATCTTCATATCTTTCTAACAAATTCCTTTTTTGAAGGACTCCTACAATCAGAGAACCCTAACTGACATGGTACCCTCCAAAATCTTGCCCCGTCTCCAGATGCAGTTCAAACGTCTCCTAGGAATGATCCCTCAACTCAGAATGGATGCAGCAGGAACCTTCTCTGTCCTCTTCTTTTTCCTCTCTTCCTCTCCCTTTCGTCCTTGCAGTCCATCTCTCCATCTCCATCTCCTTTAGTCATTCCCAATCCCACCTTGGAAGGTGAGGCAGAAGGTTCTCGTTGCCTTTGCAATATCAATTCACCCCTCTTCTTTCCAGAAGAACTCTGATCATGTTGGGAGAGAAATATACCTGACTAAAAAACTACATTTCCCAGACTCCCTTTCCGAGAGACTTCCGGTCAGTGAGATGGCAGTAGATGTTGAAGAAGCTTCTGGTAAAACTCCTTTAAAAGGTGGCTGACGCAGATGGCAGTCCACTTTTGCTTCTGTCCTTCCATCCTGCTACTTGACACATGAGTAGGAGAGCTTCGCCTTCAGGGCACCCTTGTGACCATGAGATGACCTTGGGGCAGGCAGGGCAGAGTCCGCAGATGCTGGATCCCTGCTGACGTCACTGAGCTGGGCACCCCCGACACCTGCCTCCAGCATAGTCCACCAAACGCACAGGCTTTACTGCATAAACCACCCTTAATTGGATTTGCTGTTTTGTGCAAAGAAACCTAATCTTGATATAGAGGTTCAGTCTGGGCCGTGTAGAATTATCAGCCCAGAATCACCCGCTAGACCGTTGTGAGGCAAAGTGGCACTGTGCAGCTAAAGAAAACAAGTGGAACTCGGGACCCGAGTCCCATTTCTTTTATTTAAAAAAAAAAAAGAAAGTAGGCAGGCAGGAAGAGACAGGAGGAAGATGTATTTTTCTTTATTGATTTATGGCTGATCCCCCAACCCTGGGTCATGAACCCAAGTCCTTGGACTTCACACAGTTCCAGCCCAAGTCGCCGGCCTAGCGCCTGAGCCACCAGGCACGACTTCACCATGCTTCAGGTCCCCAACCAACTGGTGGGCCCCATCAGCTTCCCCTCTTCTGCAACTTCCCAGACCCAGGCATCCTTACCCACCAGTGAAGGTGATGAAGGCTCCTCCGCCCTCCCCCAGCACCCCTCCCTCCTGTTTGAGCCCACATTCTGTCACAGGCACCGTGCCCGGTTCTGTGCGTCATTTCCTTGCAGCCAGGCCACTTTGCTTCATGTAGAAGCTGAGGTCCCTATGTGGCAGAGGTAGGACTGGGGCAAAATCTGGACCTGTTTCAGGCCTCGCAAATGGAGAAGGGACACTACTGACATCTAGTGGGCAGCGGCCAGGGACATTGGTTACCATCCTGAAACACACAGGACCATCCCCACAGCACAGAGCCGTCTGGCCCCAGGTGTCAACGGTGCCCAAGCTCAGAGCCCAGTGGTGTAGTACAGAGCCCCCCAGCTCAGCGCTCAGCCGCGCACAGGTGGCAGGAAATGATCACCATGTGACAATGTCCTGGCAAATGGGAGGCGAGCAGCTTTTGTATCATTCCCTTAACAGGAAAACATGTCCCCGCCCTTCCTCTGCTACCCTTTCTGATGCCTGGAATTTGGACATGCTCAGGGGGCATCTTGGAACTGGCAGAGGGTGATAGCACCCCGGGGATGGCGTACTAACAAGATACTAGCACCCTGCACCCCAAAACCTTCACAGAATGAGCGGGCACACTGAGATGAGAGAGACATTATTCTGAGTCTTGGGCACAGCCGTCAAATCCAGGCACTAATTATGGGTGGCCAGGGCGCACCCTGGTGGCCTAGCGGTCTAGTGCACCCTGGGAGCAGTCCCATGTACATCCCAAGGTTCCAGGTTCAAGGCCCAGGGCCGGGTGACACGACCAACCTGAACAACTAAATACAAATAAAGTGCTTCTTCCTCGCCCCTCTCTCTTCCTGCCTGCCTGCTTGCTTTCATTCCTGCCCGCACCTTTCCTTTAAAATCAGAAGAAAAGAAAGAAAAAAAGACTGTCTCCTGCTTCTCCTGCATTCAAGAACTCCTGGTCTCTGGAAAATACCTTTCAGAGAAGCTGAGCACCTGCTTTGTTTTGGAGCAGACCCAGAAGGGCAGGAAAGTGCTTTGTAACTGCAGCGCCTTCACACCTGGTGGCATTTGCTCCCTTAGTCTCCGCCAAGTCCTCTCTCTGCACATTCGCCACCGTCTCCCCAGCCTCTGACTCAGCACCGTTAGCCTCCGCTCACCGGCCTCCTGTGGGCTCCGTAGGCACAGAAGCAATATCCTGAATACAGAACAGGTGCGCTTTTCTGGAATGTGAATGTCATCCCCAGGAGCTGGCGTGAAGGAACAGGTGCGCAGCCCTCAGTCAGATTCCTTTGTTCCCCGACCCGGCCAAGATGGGGCTGCGGCAGATGGCCTGGCCTGCGTGATCTCCCTGGAGTCCTGCCGCCCGGCCGGTGCCTTGCGGTCCCAGGGACCTGTGGCCTCTCTGGGATACAGGCAAACCCTTTCAGAGATGCAGTGGAAGAACACGGGCCAGGCTATTAAAATACCTGGTTTCTTCATCCTGAACCTGCCTGTCACTACTCCTGTGATTCTCTTTGTTTGCAAGTGACAGCGGGTAAGCTGACCGCAGCGCAAGGCAGGGGGCATGCTGGTTCATGGAGGGACACAGTCTACAGTCAAGGTGTGACCGCTCCTGAAGATGGACAGTATTCACCTCGTTTCTGTGTCCAGCCACCCAATCCCTTCCTCAGTCCCCGCGTGCCTGTGGGGGACATACCTGTTTCCAGACCTGACCTGCCTGAGGCCTGAGTCACCTCGGCTTGGCCTCCTGCCTCCCTCGGAGCTGTCCTCCCCTGGGCTGCACTTTCAGATACAAGCCATCCCATCCAGTCTACGTCCCAGCCAGCTTCCTGAGGGGTTCTCACACCGCGATCACTATCACCCCAAACCACCAGAGACAGCCCCTCTGCCCCCCAGCCCACTGAAATCATTCCAGTAGGCAGTCTTGGGCCTGCCTTCTGCAGAAACCACCATAAAGGATCTCACCACACTTCCCCGCCCTCTGCCTGTGATGGATCCTGTGTGTTCCCTGTGTGCCCGTCATGGATCCCTGTGCCCTGTGTGGGCCCCCCAGGGTATGACAGGCACTCCCTCTCTTGGGACCTGTGAGTCTAATAACCTGTCTTTTCAGTGGCAGTTGTCTGCTGGCCTTGCCACGCCTGAAGAATATTAAAGCAAGAACCCAGATGTGCCATCAGGAAGCCGTCTGGGTCTCTAAGCCTGTTTCCCTTGGTGCTGGCTGGATTCCCAGAAAAGCCTCCCCTGTGAGGTGGTAGAGATCTCCCACACTGACTGCACGACTTCGCGGAGTTTGGAATCCCTGTGAAAAGACGGTTTCTCTTTAGACTGATCATGTTTCAAAAAGGGACAAAACAGGACAGGGCTTTTCATGCCCCTCCACACACTGGGCCTGGAGCTACTCAACTGTCCCCGTCACCCTGCCTTTGGGATGGCCCTGGCTTATTAACAATGGGACAGTCAGGAAATATGAAAACAAATGGCACTGTCCCACTTAGAATGGGGCAGCCTGTTTCTCCTCCCAACAGCAGTTGACTTCTGTCAGCCTCACAGCCATCACTATGGCCAGAAAGACAGGGTCCTCTGGCAAATGATAGAAGGTATGTCCAACCACCTGTCAGCTTAAAAGTTCAGGAGGAAATTTAAAAAGCCAAGTGCATTTATTTGGGATCAAAGACTTATATTGGTGTAGACAGATTCAGATGGAAAACCTAAAATGTGCCCCTTGGAGGAACCAAGTCAGGGGCTTTAATGGGAAGAGGAAAGTGAGATAAGTGGCTAGAGAGCTGATTCACGTTCATAAACTTAGACTAAACTTGGCTCTACATAGTTGGTGACTGATTCTCTAGAAAGGTTGAAAAGGGACCTTGACTGATTTATCCCTCAGCTAAAAGTCCGTAACAATCAGTTCATCCTGGATGACTTCTCAAACACTTGTTTGATGGTTCCCAAAAACAATTGCTTTTGGCTCAGCCCAAAGTTGCAGTACGAGGAGACAGTCTCTCTGTAATGGCTCCCAACTCCATTTTAAAGAGGGCAGCACAGCCCTGTGACTCAGGCAGCTAAGGTGCAGGCCATGCAAAGCCCACAAACCTGGGTTTGAGAGCTGGGGTCGCGGGTTGGGGCGGGGAGAGGTTTTCACTGATGTCAACTTTCCATACCCTGGAGCCTGGGAGTGGGATCCACCCCACTCAAGCAATGCAAACTGAGTGTGCGAAGTCTGCCTTCCCAGAGCAAGTGGAGATGCTGGGCAGGAGAAAACCACAGACGGTCACGACCTCATTTTGGGTTCCCTAGAAGAAGGCCTAGGAGATGAAGATTTTGTGTCACAAAGATCCTCATCCTGGTGTCATCTCCTGCCCTGGAGCGTGGATGGCATCTGAGTATGATGAGGTGCCATATCAATGACTATGTTATGTCAGATGGCAAAAAGGATTTTGCCCATGTGATTAAGGTTACTAATCAGTTGACTTTTTGATCATCAAAAGGGAGATGATCCAGAATATTATCTCTGTTTGGTGGCAGAAGAGGAAATCAGAGAGACCCCCAAGTGTGAGAAATATTTGATGCACACTTAATGCTTTTGAAGAAGGAGGGGCTGCCTGGATGAGAGAGCGACCCCAGCTGGTAGCCAGCAGCCCTGCAACCACAGGAACTCAAGGATGTCAGCAACTGGAATGACCTTGGAAATAGATTCTTCCCCAAGGTTTGCAGGAAAAAAACTCAGTCTAGCCAGTTTCAACAATAAATGAACTGAGTACACACAGAGTGGTTAGTAAAGCCTTGTACACAGTAAATGCTCAGTGCGTTGAGATGGCCCCGCTGGTGTACTCTCTCTGTTCCTGCCCTCCCCTTGAGTGGGCTGGGGCCTGGCACCATGAGGGGGCATCACCGATTAGGCTCCATTACAAAGGTGCAAGGATTCTGCAGCTGTAACTAAGCTCCCTAATTGGCTGGCTTTCAGTTACTCAAGAGAATAACCTGGGCGGGCCTGACTTCATCACACGGACTCCTAAAATCTAGAGGTCGGAGACAGAGGCAACCTAGAAATTCAAAGTCTCAGCTACCCTCGCCAGTTGGTCTTGAAGGAGCCAAGGGTGCAGAGGGCCAGGTGGTAAGAAGAGGACCATTGCAGGGTGCAGACCCCAGTCTGACAGCTGCAAAGAGCAACAGTAAAGCTTGGGAGAGGACCCCAGCCTCAGAGAAGACCACCATCCCAGCTGACACGTGGATTGCAGCCAGGTGAGACCCAGAGCCATGCCTGGATTTCTGACCTACAGAAACTGTGAGATAGTAAACGTGTGTTGGTTTAAGCCACTCCGCTGTGTTAATATGTCATGCAGCATAGACATTTGTTCCCGTTTATTCAAATTGTGCTTAGAAATTCTGCAACAAACACAGTCATAATATAAACTTTAACATTGTATTAACAGTAACCTAACAGTCATGCTCCATGAACTGTGACAAAATCAAACAACATTCATTTATTGTCTCACGTTTCTAATCAGGGCTGGCTGCTTGGTCTCATAAAGTTGAAACTGTCTAGACTGAGTTATTTTCCTACAGACCCTGGGGAAGAATCCATTTCCAAGGCCATTCCAGTTGCTGACATTGTGCCCTCACTGATGCTCACGTCAGCTCTGCAGAGAACAGGCTGATACTGTCCCCGTCGCACAGATGAGGCCCTGAGAGGTTATGTGACTGATCACGCAGCTAAGGAATGAGAGTTTGGACCCCAAAAGCTGCTTCTCTTTGCTCTCTAGGTGCATCTCCTGTGTGTGTATCCATCTTATGTGTAGATCTGTGTTTCTGTCTTTTGAGTGCAGATCTATGGGTATGTGCATGTGTGTCTCTCTCCCCCACTCTGCCTCTTTCTTTCACTTACACGTACGCACACACACAGAGACTGTAACACACACACACACACACACACACACACACACACACCTGTGCTTTCCTTCTCCATCCTTTCGGTGAGCGTTTGCTTTCAGAGACTGGTTTTGAAGGGTCTGCAGGTGAGGGATGTTTGAGGAAAGGAATGGGAATCCCAATCTTACTCATTTCTCATGACTGCCGAGGATTTCACATCCATCATCCCAGCGACCCATTTGACTGACAGACCAGGAGATGCGGGGCTCAGAGAGGGTAAGCTACTTACCCAAGGTCACTCAGTAAGTGACCTAGATGGGATGGCCACTCCCATGAGTCCAACCAACTGCTGGCTGTCCCCTGCCCCCAGTGCCGCCCCTCAGAGCACTCTGGCTTCTCTGCCACCATGGAGAGCAGTCTTAGCTCACCCAGAAGGGGAGCAAGAAGCAAACATAAGGCCCTTGTCTCCCTGCCTCCCAGGCCCACGGCTCTCGTCCTGCTTTGCATTCATGGCAACATCAATCTTGCTCAAACCCCAGAGCCCATGAGCCCCGCTGGGCTGGCTGTGTCTGAGTCACCGCATGCCAGCAGACAGTGCTAACCTAATTTCCCAGCATCTCGGGGAAGGATTTGGTTTCTGTCTCCCCAGCTAAGAGCCACACAGACACAGATGGGGCAGCAGGTGGGCAGGACCCGAGGGCTCCCCGCCTGGCCTGGGGGAGCCCAGGTTGAGCTGTGACAAGATGCTGATGAGCAGAGTGGTTGGGGCTTGGAGAGCGTCCAGGCTGCAGCCCAAACCAGATTAATGGATGGGACATCGGATGCCAAGCCACAGAGATGTTGCTGAAACATCCCTGAGAATATAACCAGAGAGGGAAAACTGTTATTTTGCACAGTGATCTACAGAGCTCTGACTATGTGTGCAGATGATTTAAACTTCATCATAGCCTTCCGAGGTGGGCACGAGTCATTCCTGCTGTTTTACAGATGAGGAAACTGAGGCACAGAACACCAATCACTGGCTTAAAGTCACAAGCCTGGTAGGTGACAGAGCCAGATTTGTATGTTTATTTTTATAGGAAAGGTGCGGGCAGGCAGGAAGAGAGAGGAGGAGGAAGCATTTATTTTATTTAGCAGTTCATCTTGGTTGTTGGTCTCCCAGCCCGGGGTCTCAAGCCTGGGTCCTTGGGGTGTGTGTGGACTGAGTCCGGTGGCCTTAGCCGCCAGGCCACCAGGGCGCGCCAGAGTCATATTTTTCACTCTAACCACCAGACTCAATAGGACACCGTGCGATCAGCCTGCCCAGGTGTCTTGGCCCAACCCTGATGACAGCACCCTAAAAAGAAAATACAGTTGGTTAACATCTTTCTTTTCTCTGGGTGTATGGAATTGGCCTCCGGGTAGGTAGCGACTGGGTGTTAAACAGACCGGGCCGTCATCCTGGTGCCCAGCTTCCTGCTCCCCAATCTGGGCTTAAATGCTACTTTTCTTCTCGTGAATTCCAGCATCAGAGGCGGAGTAGGGCAACCAGAAAGCCAGAGGAGAGCGGCCAGGTTCAGAATCCTGGCTCTGCCCCTGCCTGGGTCTTGGGAGCCTCAGTGTCCTTTTCTGCCAAAGGGCAGAATGATGCCCCCCCCCGGCGGAGCTGACAGACAGATGGGGGGGGCTGCCTGTGTGCGGAAGCGGCTGAAGTGACGCGTCAGAATTGTTGAGCTCAGCCTGGGGGTGAAGCACAGGGACTGGGAAGGTCTGGGCTCGAGGCGTAATCTTCCAGACACACGCATTAACCTCAGAGGCCTGCTGTGTAAAATGGGGATGCTGGTAACTGATAACACTTTGTTAAAATAGAAATGTTTCAGCACACTCTAGTGTCTCAGGTGTTAAGCCAGTACCTGTCCACATACACCTGGGTTCACGGCCCAGAGCCAGGGTTGGGGCTGGAAGAGAGTCAGCTAAAATGAACACCTAAATAAACAAAATGCTTCCTCCTCTCTCTTCCTGCCTGCCTGCCTCTAAAGAGAGAGTGGGTGTGTGTGTGCATGTGTGCGTGTGTAAAGACTGAGGACACCAGTGCACACTTAATATTCATAATGTTAATTAAAATAATGACAGTAGGTCAGGTCAGTTCTCGTGGCCCCAGTGCTAAGCCTGGGTCCAGGCCCCAGCTTCATGATCCCAGACAGGGAAACAACCAAAACTAAACAGACAAGTAGATAAAGTCACTTCCTCCTCCTCCCTGGGGCCAGGGGGAACAACAAAGGTGATAGCTAAATAAAAACAGAGCTCTTCCTCCTCTCGCTCTCTTCCCACCCGCCTGGCTGCTCACCTTCATTCCTGTCTGCAACTTTCCTTTAAAAAGAACAGTCTTGAAGGTCCAAACAACAGAATGGGGAGGAGTGTGGCTGACCCTCATTTCTTTCTTTCTTTTTCTTTTTTTAAAAAGATGCAGGCAGATATGAAGGTGGTGGGCAAGATGAGAGAGGAGGAAGCAGCATTTTATTTATTTATTTTTGTTTATTTAGTTGTTCTTCCTGGTTGTCCCCAGGATGTGAACCCCGGTCCTTGGGATGTGTGTGGGTTATACTCCTGGCCCGAGGCAGCAGACCTAAGGCTATTCTACCAGGGCACACCTGTCCTTCATTTCTTTCATCTGCCCACCCCTCCTCTGACAACTTTTCCCCCTCCCCACCCGTCTCCTTTCTCTCTGCACCAGCCCCACACCCGCCACTCAGCAAGCCTCCTACACCCCGCATCCCACATCCCACATCCCACATAGTACCTGCTCTCTCGTAGAGGAGAAACTCTGGACCTTCCTGGTGTCCAACTTTAAGATTAACTTTTCTTGTTTTCCAGTCACCCCCGCCGCCCTCCATAAACCCAACCGCTGATGCCCTTTTTCTAGTCAGAGACTCTGGGCATTATGCTGCCCCCACCTCTGTGGACAAAGGTCCTGCGCAGGTGAGGCAAACCCCTGAGACACCCACGGCCCCCACTTCTGGTGAGAGCTTCTTCGCTGTCTGAGCAGAGAAGCCTGCTGGAGTCTATTTCATCCTTTTTATTTTTTCCAGAAAGGAAGGATGGAAGAGGAGGGAGAAGAATTTTTATGTGTTTGTTTATTTTGTTTTTCCTCCCCTGACCCTGGTCATGAGTTCAGGGCCTTGGGCTTTACTCGGTCGACACCCCAGCTTCTCAGCTGCTGAGCCACCAGAGGCGTGGTACCCCACTCTTTCACAAGCTGAAGCCGAGTTCCATCCATCCATGAAAGAAGGCGGGAGGGTGCAGTTTCCAGGGGACAAAGGGTTGGGTGTCATCAAAATGTCCTTCCCTTTCACTGCCCCACCTCCTGCCCCCTCCTTGTTGACTGCCCACCCTTCTATCAATTACTTATAATCATCCCTACACCTCCCTAAAGACCAGGGCTTGGTGTGCCAGAAAGGTGCAGGCAGGAATGAGGGCGAGTGGGCCGACAGGCAAAAGGAGAGAGGAGGAAAAATCACTTTATTTTTATCTAGTTGACACTGGTTCACCCCCACACCGACCCCGGGACGCAGAACCAGGGGTGTGTGGCCTGCGCTCCTTCGGAAGCGACTAATCTCACCGCTGCTCCACCAGGGTGTACCCACTCTTTGAAGAACACTTCCAATCTTCAACTTCATTAAAAAACAAAATATAAAAATATGACTCCTCAGGTACTGTCTCTTCTCCAGCACAATTTGAATTTAATTCTGCCAGGAGATAAGAGCTCTCCATCTCCCTCTTTTATCCTCTGATTTCATTATAAATTGTGAGAATTAAAGCAATATTATGATATCATTTAGGGAAGATTTTCAGGAAATTGACATTCAAAGGGAATTGAAGAGAAGAAACGCCTGCTCATTTTTTTTTATCTATTTAGTCAAAATGGGGAGAGAATATGACCTTGTACCCAGACTTGCCTGTTATCGTCAATAGATTCTTTTCAACACCATTTAGACAGCAAATGACAGCAATAGAAAGCAGAAATATATACCACACTGTTCTAATCACTGTTCTAATCAAAAGGTGGTTTATTAAGGACACTGAAAGCATTTAGAGCAAATGAATGACTGTTAAGCTGGAGCTGGTTTAGAGACACTATTGTGAGAATTCTGAGAAAATTAGTTCTGATGTCTGGCTACCCCAGTCTCCTCTTCCTTGTCTATCATCCACTTTAGAGATTGAAGAAAGAGATACTTGCATGAATCTGCCATTTCTTGATTTTGATTATCCTGGATGGTTCTATGTAATGAACTTGTACTTGGAAAATACACTCTGAACTGTGTAGAAGCAAAGAGCATTCTATTTACAACTTATTTTTTAGTCAAAAAGAAAAGAAAACTAGAGAACGATAAAGCAAATATGGCAAAAAGTTAATTGGGGAATGTGATTGAAGGCTATATGGAAGTTTCTTTATATTATTCTTGCCACTTTGCTATGTTTGAAATTATTTCTAAATGAAGTTACCAAAAATAATAATGACACGTTTTTTAAAGAGAAAGGAGAAAGTCAGCTAAGCATTATGCTAACCTTCCTTGAAGATTATGTGGACATGTCACCACAGTTTGGGCCATGAGTTCTAAGACTGCTGTTCTTTGTCTACCCTGATAAAAGGGATAATCTCATGAAGAGCACGTGGGAGTGCTATCTCATCCTTGTCTTCATAACTGGAATATAGATGGGTTGCCGGAGCTGTGGTAGCCATCTTGTGCTAATGAGACCACAAGACTAAGTGCAAATAAAGTCAGTATATGAAGGAGGATTGTGTAAAGAGAAAGAGCCTATTCTCCCTGATGATACTGTGAAATTACTGGGTAAGCTCTGTGACTGCCAGTCTCTGGTTTCTTGTTCCTTGTGTTTTAAGCTCTCCATAGTAACTTGCAGCATTCCTAACATGGTTGCCATTCTCAACTCTTTTTTTAACCTCCCTGTATTTAAATTCCCCAAACAGGAATACCAGTTCCTTTGCCCATTTTAAAGAAGTCAAAGCAAAGAGTTCCTCTCTCAATTCCTTGGAAGCCGGGTGCTAGGACATGTGATCTTGGCGTCACACAACGAAGTGTACCTCCAGAATTTTGAACATAGGAAGCAGTTGGAAGATGTCAAAGGCAGTGGAATTGCTGGATGGGTGTGGGGGTGTTGCTCAATGTCCTGCCACCGTGGTGCTTTTACCAGCCTACTCCTTTGGCAGGAGCTGGCTGTGTCCTCTTCCCTTGAATCTGCGTGCTTCCTGTCCATTTCTCCAGCTTCTGGTCAGTTTTCTACACGATGTGGTTAACTTTCCCATAAACCTACATTCTACTTAGTCAACGAGAGAGGCTGCTATGAGAAGAGATCACATAACTAGTATAACTACACACATTCAAAAATCAGAAAAGTCATACTTAATTCCACAGGTCAATAGTCTTAAAAAATCAGAAGATTGTGCAGCAGAGCTTAATTTCCACATAAGACTAATAGACGAGTGCCAAGTAGCAGCCGCCAACCACCTCTCCTTTTTTTCAAGGAAAGGTACAAGAATGAAGTCAAGTAGGCAGAGAGGGGAGGAAGAAGCATGTATTGATTTTATTTTGTTGCTCATCTTGTGTTTCCCCCTGCCCCGGGTCACACACTCAGGTCCTCGGGATGTACGTGGACTGCACCAGCCATAGGCTGCAGACTTAACCACTCAGCCACCAGGATGCACTCACCAGGCCCCTTTAAATGGTATCTTCTGGTAACCTAACTGGCACTTGGACTTGCATCTTCCAGTCCTAGATGGCCACGCAAATGTTTCCTTGAAAAGTTTTCTTCCATTGACTTGCCCCGGTGGCTCAGGTGTTCAGCCCGTGCCTGAGGAGGAGTCCACGCACAACCCAAGGACCCGCGTTCACAGCCCGGAACTAAGGGAGCCACTAAAATGAACAACTGAATCAACAAACTGCTTCTTCCTCATCTCCCTTCTTGCCCGCCTGCCTTCCTCTTAAAAAAAAAAAGTTTCTTCATTTATGTCTGATCAGAAATACTCAGAACTCTAACATCCAGTTAACCCATTCAATTTAATGTCCTTTTTTTTTTTTTTCAAGAAGGTCAGGTTCAGCGACTGGAGGTAGTAAGTCCCAGTAAATTACACTCAGCGCTGCATAAATGAATATAAAGAATGACTGGAACATTTGGAGGCATCCGCTTGCAGAAAAGGACATGAAGTCTGTAAATAACCAAGGAGATATTAGGAGAATGAAGAATCTGTGTGTTTTGGATTGATGCAAAAGTCAGAACTAGAACCATAATGTGGAATTTATACAAAAGCAAATTTCCATTTAGGCTAAGAAAAACTGCAAATAATTTGAGCTGCCTGTCATGGCCGCAGCTGACTGGAGGCGGAGTGAGACCCCTGGCGGCTGAAGGGGGCCCCGCAGAGACTGGCCGGGTGCGGAGCTGTGCAGGCGAGTGTGCTCCAGGCGGGCGAGGGGAGGCTTCTCAGACTTGTGTGGGCACAGGCATCAGCAGGGACTCGGCTTTAGCATTATATTTTCTCAGGAATGGAAGAAAGGGAGAGGAGAAAGAAGCATTTTTAAAGGAGGAAGGAATAGAGTCCACATCCATCCCGAGGACCCACTTTCGAGACCTGGGGCCCATGAGGAACAACCAAGATGAATAATTAAATAAAATAAATACATATTTCTTCCTTCTTTCTCTTCCTCCCTGCCTACCTGTCTTCATTTCTACCTGCACCTTTCCTTAACAAACAAAACTAAACTGAATAAAATAAATAGGGTGCGTCTTCCTCCCTCTTCCTGCCTGTCTGCCTCTGCTCATCTTCATTGCTGCCTACACCTTTCCTTAAACAAATAAACCACTGCTCCCTGGTGGAGCAGTGGTTATGTCAGTCGCCTCCAAACGATGGCAGGCCATATACTCTTGGGTTCATAGTCCCAGACCGGGGGCAATAACCAGTGTGAATAAGTAAATAAAAATAAAAGTTTTAAAAATGTTTCCTTCCCTCTCTTCCTGCCTGCCTGCCTATTCATCTTCATCCTGACCTGTACCTTTCCTTTAAAATAATAATAATATTAATTGCTATGATGAAAATAGACAATCTCTGAATCACATTCATTGAGTACCCCACCCTGGGTGAAGCCAGAGCAAGGTATTGAGGTTTTAAAGATATAAAAAACAAACTCCCCACCCCCAACATGTTTCCATATTAGTAAAATTGCTCTGTGATCATAATTATCCAAAGGTCATAAATGACAAACAGAAGCACAGAGACCATTTACATCTTCATTCATTTGTAATCTCCATTGTTTACACTGGGATTTAAGTTGGGTACTAATTATGTTCTGTTCTTTTGATGGACTTGGAAAAAAATTCCAGTAATGCTACTCAAAATGCCTTCTTTATTAGCATGTCCCTGCTTACAAGTCCACGTGTTTGCCTCCAGACTTAACCTTGTAGATAGTCAAATCCATCCAAGGGGAAAGGCAATTTGCATAATCCCGTCTAGCTGCCAAAGGAGAGATGAAACAGATCCAGGCCCAGAGCAGAGGAAATCTTGACTCAGAAATTGTGGAAACGCAAAACACAGAAATCTAAAATATAGCTAGCTAGTGCTTTCAGTCTAGTATTTCTCCAGGGTTCTGTTGTTCCCTCTGCACATACTAACATATGTACATAAATTATTTGCTTGACAACAATGTTATCGGACTGAATAAAGTCGTCCTATTTGCCCGTTTCTCACTACACAGGATGGACAGTTTTCCATCTCAGTAATAGAGACAGGCTTCTTTTATGTGTGCAGTTCCAGGAGACCTTTGCTGAAACGTGTTATAATGTATTGGCTTGGAAGTTTTCTATTGAAACTTATTACACATTCTTTTCTTTTTTAAAGGAAAAGAGCAGACAGGGAGAGAGAGGAGAAAGAAACATTCATCTGTTTTATCTAGTTGTTCATCTCGTTTTGTTGTTTGGTTAGCAAGAGGCTCCCGAAGAGACTGGAGCCTCACTCCAGGTTCTTGTGTCCGAGGTGTAAGATTAGGAAGCAAGACACGGCAGAGAAAAGGTTAAGTGGGAAATTCATTGAAGCAAGCAAGAGAAACAATACACTTCTGGAGACAATGGAAGTCGGTGCAGTTCCAGTGAACACTAGCCCTGTCTTGCCCCATCAGCACATACTTATGGGAAATCTTTCCAGTACTTCCTCCCAGCCCCACTCCTTTGGGGCTTAATTACCAATCAATAGAGCCGGAAGCAATGCTTCCTTTTAGGGTTTATTTCTGACCCTTGGATCAAGGAATGAATGGGTTTTTGTTTGTTTGTTTGTTTGTTTGATGGTTGATTGTTTCTCTCACCCCACCGCTAGGCTATCCTACCTAATTGTTTGAGACCCAACTTCTTGGGATGTATCTGTTAGGTAGGAATTTGAGCTGAGGTGCTGGGAAGGGAAGGGAGGCCAGGCCTGGAGCCATAAAACAGCACCAATCTGGTTTAAAATGTAGCTAGACATTAACCAGAAAGCTCAAAAGAAACACTGATGCTCAAAATTATGGATGACAAAGCCAGGGAAGTATGAAATATAGTTAACCATCAGCCAAGAAGCCACATGCTAATAGTTGGGGCTACAGACTGTTGGAGAGAAGAGGAATAAATCATAAAGAGGTGCCAGTTTGCAGCCCTCTGATCAGTTTAAAAGAAGCCTCTGGACGGTCAGTCAAGTACCTTATCCCACCTGGGGACTCACCTGGGCGGACAAGGGACCCCTTTGAGCTCTTAAGTGAGATTGTATTGTCCCATGTGCAGGCTGGGAAAGCTCCTTTCTGAGAAGAGACAGAAGGAGCAATCCAAGGGAAGCTGTGTGAGAGGGGCTTTTAAGGGGGTAGTCGCTGACTAGCACGGAGGGGGCTCGAGGTGAAGTTCAGATAAGGCCACCTGGCTGAGCTGTTGATTTAAGGACAGGGAGTTGATGGGCTGGAATGGTAGGTGAGTGTGGAGGGGTGGGGATGGAGAGGAGCGGGCGTTGAACAGCATCTGGTCTTGCTTCATGCTTGGGCCGGAAAGTAACAACTTTCGGTCCTTTTGTCTCCTGTATCATTCCTGCTTTATTTATTTATTTATTTATTTATTTAAAATAAAAGATGAAGGGGAACAGGCCATACAGTCTCAAACTCCTGCTTCCTGCTGAATAAAGGTCGAAGTGGGCACCTTGAGGGAGAGAAACCTTGTTTTCCTGTAAGAGGAGGTTATGATTAGTGGTATAGGTGACAGTCCTTCTGATGAAGTTGACTGGAAGTTGTGTGAGGCAGGGACCAAGTAGGAGGATGAGAAAGGATAGGACCAGAAAAAGGGTGGGGGGGTAGGGGATTGAGTGTTTTCTCGCAGCTGGGTGGCTTCATTATGAAGTTCGAAGAGATTTGTCTCATCTGGCCTGATTGGTTTATGCAGAAGCTGCATTCTTCTTGGAGGAGAAGACAAATGCGCATCCAGACTTCTTCAGCTCTGCAAGACAACTGAAGGGAGTTAATTTGGTCATGAAGGCCTGAAGTTGGTAGGAGGAGTGGAGGTGCCACTTGATGCCTAGGGCTGAGGCTGTCGCTTGAGTGAGAAATAAATGTGGGGCTGCTATTGGTTTAGAGAGAGGCAGGGAGGCCAACCTGGGAATGATTTCTTTGAGGAGTGCTGTAGATACTTCATGAGCCTTTTCAGAGGGGCAGGGAAGTCTTCCCACCAGCATGCCATTCCTTTGTTCCTTATCAATTCAGGTGATTACATTCCATGACAATTCACTGCCCTGATATCCAAACTTTGATCCCTGGTCTAAGGCTTGCTCTTGTGGGGGTCCTGACATTTTTTTAAAAAAGACCTCAGGTCCCAACCTCTTGCTGCTGCATCCTTTTCAGAATGGCCCCTTTCCACATGTATCTGGGATGTACCTTTTCCTCTTCCTTCCTCCCAAATAAACACTCTGCTTCACTTCTGAGCTCGACTTCTCCTGCCTTCTCACACGTCATGTCTGGAACAAATCTTCTCTCCAGAGACACAAAGAACCTGCAATGGGGAAACTGAGGCATGAGCCCCACAGTTATATAGCCAGTGGTCTTACCTGCTAGACCACCAGGGCCTGTTACAAATTCTATCAATCAGGAAGAGCTGGGCTAGGCTGCTGTAACAAATACTTCAAGTCTTCGTAGCAGAAAATAAGAAAGGTTGTTTCTTGCTCCTGACACCTTCCCACTGGTGGTCATCTAGGGCTCCAGCCTCCATCATCTCGGCTCCGGAAACCAGGCTGCTGCAGAGCCATTGCCTGGAATTTGTAGGACAGGGTGCCATAGAGAAAAGAATGGGTCACAAAATGCACAGTGTCCTAAAGCATCTACCAGGAGGGGAGATGACAGTCACATGACCTTGCCTGCATTCAAATAGCAGAGAAGTATCATCCTTCCACAGGGAGGAAAACCAAATAGTGTCAAAGAGTCCGTCAAGCAATGAACCTTTATACTCTCAGAGACTTTTTTCAGCAGAATAAATTCCCACACGTTAGAATTGCTGATTGGAATAAATGCCACGCTCCAATGAAGTGGATGTGATTTTTAAAAGAGCAGTGGTGGAAGCCGCAGTCCTCACCTTGGAAGCAAGAGATTATACATAAGCACGTGAAGAAGATTAAAGTGGCCCAGGTGACAACGGTTTGGAGTTGGAGGCATCTGATCCATCAGAGCTGGAACTTATATTTAGCTTCAGATACATTCAAATGGTACTGCAAAGAGCACACACAGGTCCGTGTCTGCTGAGAGGCCAAAGAAGAACTTCTCTGTAGCAGTAAGTACCTTTAACTCTCAAATCTAGATTTTTAATACTCTTCTCCACAAAAAGGAAACAGCTCCAAGAAGACAGAGCTGATTCTACAACAGGGTCGACAACTATACAAACAAGGGGCTTCCCGGTGGCTCAGGCGGCTGAGACACTGGCAAGCAGGCCATGTACAGCTCAAGGACCTGTGTTCGAGACCCGGGACCAGGGTGAAAACCCAAAACGAATAATGATGCTTCTCCCTTCCTTTCCCTGCAATGCTTCTTCCTCCTCTCCCTTCCTTCTTTCCTCTCTAATTAAAGTAAGTAAAATAAGAAGAAAAGCAGGATACAAGATGAACCTAGAACATCTTAAATGCCAGAAAGCAAGGAAGCACTCAAACAAAAAACCACAAGGATGGAGTATGTCAGAGGGCGCAGGATCAGCTGGGAGAATCCCAGAAGCCAAAGCTGGAATAAATGGAGCAACAAAAGAAATAAAGTAATGCCGGGCTATAACTCAAAGTAAACAAGCACACATGGGCCCAAGCTGAGATAATGAAGTGATGTAATAAGCAAGTAGGAAGACTAAATGAGAGAGTCTCAGGCAAGAGATTTCTAAGTAATTTTCACAGCTACTTTGGCCTCAAGTGGGTGGAATATAATCTCCCAGCATGAGCGCCCTCAGTGACTCCCTTCAGGAGGAGAAGGGCAAGGGCTGGGGGGCCAGCATCCTCAAGGTGGAGAAACCGAACCAGCACTTCCTCCCCCAGGTGACAGTCAAGAGGTCTGATGGAAAGTATCAGGATAGGAAAAAGGAGAATGATGCTGTATGGGTGTCATCTTTCTCCCCCAATTTATAACCACCTGGTTGGGCTCCTTTAAGAAAAATAGGCCATGAGATACAAAATAGAGACATGCGAGGGGAGAAGGTGGGTGGATTAGACAGAGAGTCAGTGATGTGGTCAAGGATGGAATTGGTGGCGATGGGTTTTCCCTACAGATGTTGTTTTTCGATCATATAAACCTTAACCCTAAGGCAATTGTCCTTCAATAATTTTTTTTTAATTTAAAAAGCACAGGTGTGCACTGGGGGAGTAGCAGTTAGGTCAGCCACCTCCAAAGGAGCACAGTGCATATATACCCCAAGGATCTGGGTTCGTGTCCCGGGTCCAGGGGAGAAAAACAAATGTGAGCAAATGTGCAGCAGAAATGAAGGGGATCAGTCAGGCAGAAAGAGAGGAGGCAGAAGCATCTTTATTTTATTTAGTTGTTCTAGGTGGTTTCCCCTGTGTATGTGGAATGTATGGAGGCTGTGAACTTAAAACCCTCAACCACCAGGGTACACCAGTTTCCAACTCTTTTAAGCCTGAAAAAAAGTATCCCATCACATATCAATGCCACATTTCGTTGCATAGGTCCAGAGGCATCTGATCGCTTCCAACTCTCGGCTACTGTGAGTAGGTCTGCCGGCAGCCGAGCAGGCAGAAGCTCTGAGACCCTGCTTTCAGTGATTCTGAGTATCCGCCCCTTCATTTCTGGATCATAAGGTAATCCTATTTTTAATTTTTTAAACAAATTGTTTATTGTTTTCCATAGCAACCACACCATAAATGTCTGGTGTTTTAAGCCACTGAATTTGTGATCACTTATTATGGGGGTGATAGGAAACTAACCCTGGGACTTTGTTGATGTTGGGTTTTTAAAAAAAACCTTTTAGAAGTCAAACATACACACCGAAAATGCACCGATGGTAGTAGGCATACAGCTTCACACATTTTCTCAATCAGAGCACACAGGTCAAGAAACGGGGTTTCTCAGGCTGTCTTATGCTTGGTAGGGGGCTTTGAGAGCTGACTTTTCTGGCTCCATTTTACAGAAGGAAGAACTGAAGCCAGAGATGCACTGGCAGTGCTACTTCGACATATTTTTTAAAGAATATTTCCTTTTGTGTTTGTTTGTTGTTTTCCTAAAGGGCAGGTGCAGGAAAGGTGCAGGAATGAAGGTGATTAGGCAAGCAGGCAGGCAGAATGCTAGGCCACCAGGGCGCGCCCTTTCTATGCTCATCTGAAGTGCCATATACTCTTGGAAAAACTACACGAGATTGTCTGAGGAAGGAAAATCATCTAGGGAAACTCATTTAATGTTTCATGTTTAAATGAGTTTCGCAGTGCTCCCCAAGAGGGTTCTTTATGCCCATAAACAGAAAGCATGCCATCAATATGTGAAATCGTTCAAAGAATAATTTTAAAAAATGTAAACCTACCCAAGATCTATTCGAATTCTAAGAACACAGGTTTTTTTTTAATTCTCAGCTGTGGCCTGGCCTAGACTCTTGCGCCCCCTGCTGGTTGGTTGTGGGGTCCTCATCACGCAGCCTGTGGTGAGCACGGCTTCATTCCTTCAACAAAACACAAGCTAACTGTGTGCGGGACACTAACAGTCCTAGGCTCAGGATCCTACAAGGAGACATCCGCCCATATTATGATCAATGCACCGATGAGCCCTCGTGAAGTGGCAGTCAGGTCCGTCTGCTCCAAAGGAGCACAGTTCCTGCACATCCCAGGTGCCCAGTTCAAATTTCGAGTCGGGGAGAACAACCAATGTGCATAACTAAGTAAGAATAAAATGCTTCTTCCTCCTCTCTTTTTCTGCCTGCCTGCCTACTCGTCTTCACTTCTGCCTGCACCTTTCCTTAAAAAAAAACAAAAGAATTACAAGTGTAATCAATTCAACCGTGACGAACGATTCCTCAACCCAACCGTTCATCAGATCCCCTGTAAAAATCTTGTCAGAATAACCGTTCCCCAAAACCCCACTCCCAGAGATTTGAGTCCACAGGCTTGGGGTGGGGCCCAGGGAATCTGCATTTTTTCCACAACACTCAGTAAGACTTCTGATGCACAGACGAGTGTGGACAGAGTTGGTTGATTTGGGAAGGGTTAGCTGCTAAAGGAACTTCGAAAGTTGATTTTGAAATAACACACATCTGAGTAATGGTAATTTATCTGGAGGAAGAGGAAGGAGAGAGAAAACGCAAGGGAGAAAATTCCAGAAAATTACGAAATCATCTCTTTATATATAGCAAGTCTTCACTTCTCATCTTCACTTCACTTCAAGAACTTTTATAGGTTCTTGGAAGCTGCAACTTTCAACAAAACAATGTGTAATGAAACTAAGTCCTCTGTTATTTTATTCAGTGTAGATAAGGTTTCTTTAATTTTTATTTATTTATTTATATTTTTTTTTTAAGGAAAGGTGCAGGCAGGAATGAAGGCACATAGCCAGACAGAGAGAGAGAGGAGGAGGAAACATTTATTTTACTTAGTTGTTCATCCTGGTGATTTCTCCCCATCCGGGTTCTCAAACCCAGGTTTTTGGGATGTATGTGTTCTCCCCGCTCCCTTCCTTCCTGCTGCCTGCCCTCCTGTCTCTTACATTAAAAAACCAAAACCAAACCTAACACTGAATGGAAGGACATTACCGGAGGATCTTAAAAAGGCTCAGAAGGATGGAAGGCGAAGCCACGCCGCCCTGGAACACCGGGCCATGACAGACGTGACCTCCAGGAGTGTGCATTTTGAGATGTCCCTGTTAATCATTATGCCAAAGTCTGGCGTGTCCCCCAAAGACCACTAGACTAAGTTTCCCGGGGTGCGGCTCCTCCTGCCATCTTAACCATTGTCTGCCACACGGGTGCTTATAGAAAACACCCGCAAGGGGCCCCCAGGTCTGTCAGTCTCTGCTTCAGGGGCTGGTACCCGAGCAAGGCGGGGCCAATGCAGTACGTCAACTTCCTGACACTGCGATTGGCCCCTGTGTGGTCATGTGACTCTAAATGAGCCAATCACGGTCCTTCCCCAGCCTTTTAGCCGCTGAGGCTGGGACAATTTGCTGGGCCTGGCTCTGTGCGGCTTGCTCGAAGGTTGCCTTCCAAGCTGGCAGTCCCAGAAATTATAGAAGTGATTCCATTTTAACTTTCCCACGTAAGCACTTATTATATACTGAACAATAAATACCCTATAGGCATTATCTCTCAACCACCTTAGGTGACACACAATGCCTTGGCCCCATTTCCCGAGGAAGAAACCAGAATATGAAGCAATTTGCCCAAGGCCAAACAGACCCGGAGTGCTTGGGTTTGGGCTCCTGCTGAGACCTGACTTCAGACTTCAAGTTCTTGATTGATGGGTAAATCTATTCTCAGCTACATTTCCAGTGCTTTGTTCCAAAGACCGTTATTACCAGCTACATGATTTTCTTCTTATGGGCGTAGCGATTTAATTCCCAATTGTTGAATATTTAGGAATTTCTCAACATAGGTCATGATAAACAGCATTCTGTTGTACATCTAAATCAGCAAACTGTAGCCTAGTGTCAAATCAGACCCACTGCCTATTTTTATAAATAAAGTCTTATTGGAACACAGTCACACACTTTATTTACATATTGTCTACTTGCACCCTCAAGGCAGAATTCAGTATTTGCAACAGAGACTGTTATGCCCCGCAAAGCCGTAAGTATTTACAACCTGGCTCTTGATGGAAAAGGTTTGCTGGCCCCTAGTCTAAATATCAACATCTCTGATTATATCCTTCAGATAAATGTAGAAGTTAAATTGTTCTCTAGGAAGCTGACTCTGAATATCCCCACCTGAGTGTGTTTGAAGGGTCCATTTCCCATACCTTCCATCCTTGCTAGCACTGGTCACTATGCAAATGAATGTTAAGATAGCCCCCTGCCCTAGGACCTGAGGAGACAGCAGTGACCCGAACACACAAATCACTGCCCAGATGGAGCTGGGAATCTACTCACGGAGTGAGGAGCTATGGCAAACCACTTGATCAAGGCATACATCATCTGTCAGGCGATGGGTGGTGACTACAAGCAGGATGGGGTGGGCGCTCGCTTACACAGGCTAGTGACCATCATCATGGCGAAGGTGACCTATGAGCAGAGACCTGAAGAAAGAAAGTCCCAATTGGAGGAAAAAGCAAATGTATTGAACATGGGGTTTTCAGAATGGGGGTGGGGATGTCATGCTTTCAGCTCCATGTGGGGTTGTACTGTGGTGGAGTGACTTCATGGGTCGGTGAGTCAGGCATTTAATTCTATGGATTCTGAAGTCCACCGCCTCTCGGCGACAGCAGCAGCAACCCTGATGAGGTTTTGCTAAAGCTAACACTAAAATTAGCTTTCATATCCTGAGTAAGTAGCAGCTGGTGGTATGTTTGGGGGTGGAGAGCAGCCGAGGGAGCTGGGTGTAAGAGAAGACTCAGCAGAAGAGGAGAAGCACATATCAGTGACAGAGGGGGCATGTATTCAGGAGTTGGGCAAAGGGTCGTCTTCAGCTGTCACAACTTAGAAACCTCTCTCTCAGCAGAGATGTTTCCCATCCCCTCACCCCCGCCTCATTCAATCAGTCAAGGCTTTTTATATTTCCCCCATCTCACACACCACTGTCACCGCTGGACAGAAAAGGCTAGTTGTCCCTACTAAGTTATCTCACCTTCTTCCTTCCTGAATGCACAGTCAACCAACATAAAGACTACATTCACCAGCCTCCTTTTCTGTGAGTAGGGTCATCTGACTAGGTTCTGACCCATGAAATGTGGGCAAAAGTGAGGTGGGCAGTTTCCAGGTTGTGCCCTTAAAGGCAATGCACACACCCTCCACCAACACCTAACTCTCCTCTGTGGTTCAAGGGCAGACAGGAGCTAGAGTAGCCATCTTGGATTTTAAGATGGTGACCACGTGTTATAAATGCAAAACAAATGCAAAGAATCTGGGTCCCCGACTCTCTCCTTCCCAAATTCCAGCCAGGACCTTTAATATGGACTGTTACGTGAGAGAAAGATGATCACCTTACTCAAAGGTCTCTTTGTTACAGCAGCCTAGCCTTCTCCTCAGCATCACACTCTCTGTCCATCTGCATTATTTCAACTGTCCCCAAATGGATCTCCACAAATGCCCACAGTCCTCTGTCTCTGTCTGCTGGAGACACCACCAGCAGAACGAGCATCCTAACATGTAAACTGATCACATCACAGCCTTGTATTCATGATCTTTGTTGGTTCCCAGTTAGACATCTTACAGAGATGTGTCCCTTAATGATAGGAATACCTTTTGACAAATGGTTGTTAGGCAGTTTTGACACTGTGCAAATGTCGTAGAGTGTACTTACACAAAACTAGGTGAGACAGCCCTCTACACGCCTGGGAAATATATAGGAACCACCATCATATAGGTGGTCCATTGCTGACCAAAATGATCATTGACTGTACTTGGCTTACCCGGGTCTGATGACCCTACCCGCAAAGACCCTGCCACCCATTCCTGTCACTCTTGCCCCAAGATGTGCTATTCTTCCTCCACACTCAATTCCCCTTCACTGTGACTGGTGGCCAGCCTCCAAGACCATCACCAGTGACCATCTCCTGGGTCTCGTGCCCCTTACAGTTTGTTCCTTCATGGAGCAGCGTTGTGGAACCAATAGGATATTGGGGAAATGGCGGCTTATGACTCCCAAGTCTAGGTTACAGAAAATACTGGTTCCTCCCTGCTCTGTTTTAAATCACTCGTTGGGGAAAGCCAGTCCTCCTGCTGGGAGGACACTGAAAACACCCTGTGAACCTTTCCCTGTGGTGAGAAACTGAGGCCTCCAGCCCACAGTCATTGACATGAGGCTCCCTCAGTCACGGAACCACCTCTGATAAGTCTCCTGAGGCACTCATCGTCCTTGATTGTGTCAAATTAATTCACTTGCATTCTAGTCCTCAGAAAAAAATCTCCAGGATCCCACCTGGTGCATCGGGCATCAACAAGTGCTTTTTAAATGAAAGATGGAGTGGACCCGGTGACCCTGCCACTTCCATGATTCTGATTGTAAGTGCAACCCAATCAGTAGAATTATTCCTGGGAAATTTGAGTTCGCCTATGACGAAGAAAGCGAAGTACTTCCATGTTTTGTAATCTGGGTGAGTGGCCCTTGGCACGGAGCTCTTTTCTGGAATGTTCACAATGGCTCCATGTCGACAGCAGGCTGAAATGCAAGGCACCCATGGACTGGGGTGAGGGCTCTTGAAAGCACTGCTCTGGAGCTGGGGTTTAAAGGCCGTGCTGGCTCCTCAGAACAAGTACCAAACCAATGCACAGAATAGGGCCCCAAGGCAACTTTTCACTGTGCTCAACCTGGAGGTCCAGGACCCACCTGGGTGTGTCTGTGCTTTAGTAGAGGATTGGCTGGCTAAAGAGTATGACAGTGCCCCTGAGGGAATGCACCTGAGAGAATGGACCTGGCATAGTACCCCTGAGGGAAAGCACCTGGGACAGAGCCCCTGAAGGAAAGCACCTGGGACAGAGCCCCTGAAGGAAAGCACCTGGGACAGTGCACCTGAGGAATGCACCTGAGAGAATGGACCTGGCAAAGTGCCCCTGAGGGAAAGCACCTGGGACAGAGCCCCTGAAGGAAAGCACCTGGGACAGTGCCCCTGAGGGAATGCACCTGAGAGACTGCACCTGGGACAAAGCCCCTGAGGGAAAGCACCCGGGACAGTGCACCTGAGGAATGCACCTAAGGAATGAACCTGAGGCTGGGCATTTAGTGCACTCTCTGGAGTTTAAATCCTAGCAGGAGCTAGGATCCCAGCACAAACTTGGTACTTATTTGTGTAAACAATACACAATACAGGGACACAATTTTGTCTGCTCATTTACATAATATCTATGACTGCTTTCCATCAAAGGATAGTCATCAGACAGGTGTTTGCCCCAGGAAGCCTAAATGATTTGCCCTCTGGCCCTTTCTAGGCCAAGCTGGCTGGCTGCTGAGCTGACTCAGCGCCGTAAAGCACCTGTTACCCTCATATACCCTTTTGGACAATATCCCTTTTTGGTCACAGGCTCTTGATGAACACTCTCTAGTAAATCATATGCAGCCCTTTTTCTGTCCTGTAAGGTTGTGGTAAGCGGTGATTTTATAGCCCAGTAACAAAATTTACTCCACCATGATTTTTGGTTTGACTTGTAGAAAAGGAGCCGCTCCCATCTAATTTAGCACTGAATTTCTGCGCCCTTTTCCCAAGTGACAAATAAACTTTGTTCCTCGAATATATTTCAAACCAGTTTTTTTGTTATTGCTGTTTTTTGTTCTGGTTCTTCTGCTTCAGGCTGCTTCCCTCACTAATAACTTAAAGCTGGCAACTGATGATAAACAGTCGCGCGTTTACAGCTGCCGGCAGCAGGTTCTCCCGCTAATCTAAATTTTGGTCCAAGGGGCTTGATTTAAAAATGTCTGTCTCCAGAGTCACGTTCAGTAGATCTGGGTGAGCCCTGGGACTCTCCATTTTTAAATAAGACAGTCTCCTCCACTGGGGATTCTGAAACAGGTGGCCTCCAGAGCCCACTCTGAGAAACCTGTCCTGCAGATGAGACCCAAGCTCCCTGGAATGATTGACAAGGACCCTGGCTTCTGGCCCCGCCTCTTTCTGACAACCTCCTCCCACCCCTCCGCCCCATTAAGGAGCTTCCAACCACTGGAAAATGCAAAGGATGCTAGCCCTCCCATCTAGAAAGTGCTTCTGGCATCTTGCAACCCTCCAGCAATCAGGAGGTTCTCAGCGAGTGTAAAGGGAAGGAGGGGAGAGGCACTAAAAGGTTCTCCTAATCCCTTCAGCTTTTTCATTTCAAAAATAACGTGCTCCTACTGCCGGGAATATGCGCACTCGCTGATGCACTGCTGTAATTAAATGAAGCAGCAGGTGCATCCTGGTGGCCTAGCACACAAAGACCACCAGACACAGTCCACATGTATCCCAAGGACCAGGGTTCGCATCCCTGGGCTGGGAAGAAGAACCAAGGTGAACAACTAAATAAGAATAAATAAATGTTT